>VDFB02029646.1:0-69099 GCA_007258455.2 Sequoia sempervirens | reverse complement strand
AATATGATTATTATACTTGATATATTGTAGCCTTTCATATCTAGTGAAAATCTTAAAGGTGTTATAAAGAACTAGTTTCACTCCTTATTTATCCTAACAAGTGTATATGAGGAATGGAATTGGAGATTACTTCAACAATATAAAGAGAATTTCTTAGTGGTAGGTTATTTGCACGACTTGGTGAGGTCTAATTTGAGGTGTCAATGTCTTTAGAGGGAAGTGTTATAGTTCAAGCTCGCTAAATTTGGAACTTGGTTGATTTTCCCTCCTTACTGTTAAGCATTATTAACCACTAGGAGTCGTTTAAGAGAAATATGTTGGGATATACAATAGTAATTGATAAATATCTATGAACTATATCTATGAACAATGTCCCCAAAATGAGTATTGGTAATGGTGGTTTGTTACATTGATTGGTCTTAAACCCTTCTATGGTTTTCTAGCTATATTTTTCTTTTTATTTCACTCCCATGAGTAATATTACTTAAATAGTTATGAAATCTTGGGTATGGAAACCTATGCATATGTTCCTTGAGAGATTATTGTGAGGAGAACTACATGGTACTTCAATCTCATTTGGAAGTTGGTATGTACGTAGTCCTAGGGTGAAGGATGTCCCTATGGCCCAAGTCTGTAGTGAGGGTTTAGATAATAACTCTGAGGTTTTGGGTTGTACCTAAACTTGATTATTTCTCCCTTTTTATTATGTTTCAACTTGACGCTAAGTTTGTATTGGATGGAAATGATCTCACCTTCCAATAAATATGTCACCACTACATAGGTTAAAACTAATAGAAGGTAATCCATCATCATCAAGCTTATCTACTCCGAGGTTTAGGGTGTTTGGCTTTCCAAAATCTACTTCCACCTTGGATGAAATTTAGTGTCACTCTCATTGTGATTTGTCTTGAGGGTAAACCCACAAAGGTGGTTTACAATTTGAGTGAGGAAGGAAAAGTGGCAAAAAATGACCCCATACAAAATTGGTTTTGGTTCGAATGAACCTTTTTAGTTTGAGTAAAATCGTGGCAGTTTGAATGAACCTTGATCTACGTCAACTAGTTAACTAAGGTGGACCCATCCACAAAAAAAATAAAAATGAAAACCCACTTTTGAAAGGGGTTTGAATGAACTCGCTCACTGATCCCCCGACTGAACCCCCTTTCCCACCTCCTATTTCTATAGCACAAAAATCAATTTTTTCCCTTCAAGCTTGGGTTGAGGGATGAAAAAATGGAGAGACTTACCTAACCCAATCGGAATCAGTAACCCTTTAACGAAGCTATCCAATGACTATACTCTTTAATATGTTTTGGTTTTATTAATATTTATTTTTTAGTTTTATTAACATAGGTTTTTCACCAAAAATGAAGCTCTCTGTTCTGCACATGTGGAAAAACAGAATATTATCATTTTTTTTTTTGAAAAATATGAATTCACCAGATATTGAAGTCCTTGATCCAACAAATTTTTTTTTGAATTTTGATACATACAAAAAAAGTTACACGTTATACGGTCCGCCTATGTCTGAATTGTAATTGGTTTGACTTCAAAACTTGATTAAGGAAAAAATATTCAATAGAACACTATGTAACCAAGTGGAAGCACTAGATATTGGAGTTATAAATCTAAATTTGAAAGAATTAGAATTTTATCCTTCATGGAAAAAAAGTTATGCATTATACGGTGAGCGTCACTCCTTAAAAATGTTGCTTTGTGAGAAAAACTAGTTTTCGAGGGAGATGGAAAAAGAGGTGCAACCTGATTCCAAATTTTTTGAAAAAAATATATTTAGAATCTACAGACAAAATGTCACGAAACTCTAGTTTGCATCATCTTCAAATTCCTCATAGTTTAGCCGCTATAGGTGCTCGAAAGTGAATATTTAGTTAATTTTTTTTTTCAGTGTCCAGTTTGGTCAAAAATTGTAAACCACTATTGTGGGATCACCCTTGATGTGAATGTGTGAGAATGCTTCTAATCTTATCTAAACTAAAGCAATTAGCATTTGGGCATTAAGCCCTATGGTCTTGTGTCTTAGATCAATGAGGAGTATAAGGTACAAGTTAGCCTCTAGACCTAGTGAGGTCTATCCTTCTAAGAAATAAGGGTAGGATAAGCTTGGCCATGATTTGGCTATGAAGGAGTTATGGAAACCTACTAACTTGTATTTAATTATGATGTTCATTTAAGCTATAATAATTTGATGTTGAGAACAACTCTTGTATGTATGGGTGGTCTGATTGCTTTAATTATATACCTAGATTTGTGTTGAGTTTAGGACATATTCCATAGAATGACCTTTGCTGACTATGGGAAATTAATGGTAAGTATTGGCAAGTATTACCAATGTGGCATAAAATTTTGTCTGTATGTCTATTTTATGGATAATTGTGTGCTAAGCCTTATGATTGCAATATAAAATGTACATACTCAATATAATATTGTCTGATATTACATCTATGGAATTAATTTTGTTGATTATATAATGTGTTTCTGAATAATAATTGAATGAAATGAATTGACTTTGATTCTTAATAAGTTCGTATTGATTTATGCATACATGTGTTGCATATAGGCTTTCTCATGTGGGATCAATGTGTCACTTATGTGTTGGTTTATTGACCCTAAGACCTATAATACAATTGAATAGTATAATGGATTCGTTTAAGGTAATATAACTAGATTAACTAGACTAGGGTGTAAACCCTTCAGATAATACATTTTAGATAAATGTTTTGTACCCTCTAATATTAATTTTAAAGTGAGATCAATACAAGAGATAACTTCTTGGCATCACAACCAGGGTTGAGCATGAGACTCTACAAGGGCATAGGTAGAGAAATTATTCTCTTACATAGCTTGTCACTCATCTTGAGTTGATCAATGAAACTGTAAAATGTATGACCTACTTATAGAGAAGCTTAACATTCCTCCAACATGATGGGAACTAGGGAAAATGCTTTTCCAAAAGAAGTATTTGATTGTATCAAGGGTTAGCCAATTTTCACTAGTAGCATGGAAGTGATAGATGCCAAGGGAATCCCACTTTTATAGGGTTTTGAAAAGATTTCACTAATAGCATACAAGTTATAGATGCCAAGGGATACCCACTTTTATAGGGTTTAGACAGGATTTCACTAATAGTAGGTGATGAGTGTTAGGATCTACCCATCTCAAGACTTTAGTATTGGCATTGGTGTATCAAAATTAATGTGTATCTCCTATGTGGTGTCTAACTGAGATATGGTTTTATATTTTTATTGTTAATTTAGTCCAATTGATTGACATTAAGGGTGTTAGTCTTAGGTATGTGGCAAGACCATAAGACATCTTGATTATGTAACTTATACACTTGTAGGATGAAATGCATGAATATTGAGCTATGGAAATCTTATTATTGGCGTTGTTAACTCTAAAACAGTGCACCCTGACTGAGTTGTGAAACTCAGTAAGCTAGAGAAACATGGGAGCATTCTCAGGTTGTGGGTCACCCAAAAATGATAATGAACCTCCAGATAGGCCGACTTCCTAGCTGGTTATCACCTAAACACTACCAATTTTTTGGGAAAAGAGAAGAAGGATAACTTGAAAAGAAAATATAAAACATGAAAATAAAGGGGTGATACACCAAACTAAGAGGAGCTATGAAACATTCAGACTAATAAACACTTGAAAATTGATGATAGCTATTGCACTACACAACATATTACTGTAAGTTTATGCATAAATATTTCATAAAAAGGTTTGAATTGTATATACTTTCAGAAAGGAAAGGTAACTTTCACAAACTAAAAGATTCATATGCAATTTTAAAACACTATTCATAACCTGCATAACCATACTTTTGTAGAAAAGGCATAATATATGAGACAAAGTTATAGGGAAAAATAAATATTTCACAAAACAACTTGATCAATCACCTGCAAATGCACAATGTTTGCAAGAACAAGAAGGCAATAAGATAGAATCATCAATGGTAACCAAGGAAAACTCTATATATCATACTCCAAATGAGTTACAAAACATGCTCAAAACAAAGAAAGAATTATGAAAATCACTAATTTCAGAATTTGCACAGCAAGAACTAACTCCTCATGGGTTACAAATGAGAATATATCATTAAGTCCAAGTAACTCCTCCAAAAAATGCTCTAGAAGCTTCAAGAACTCGGATGGCTTCAAAAAGCCAAAAATATAGCAACTGGATTTTCTTCAAATGAGCTTAAAGAGTTGAAATGGTTAATTTTGACTAAGTCCATCATGATGACTCTTCAAAATACCCTCCAAAAGCTCCAATTTTGTCTCCAAAGCAAATAAATGCTCCTATTTCTACTCCAAGTGTTTGATAACTAAATCCAACTCTCCTATATGCTCTCTCAATGTTGGAAAACAAAACTCAACTTCCCAAGATTTTCTTAGTCATAAATACAAATACATCCCTCCCTCCATATGTTGAAAACTTCATGACTTAAACATATTGACATATGACTTTATTTTCATTTAGAAGTAATGCTTGAATTAAATGATTCATAAGTCATCATTTAAATTCAATCATTTTACAATATGAAGAAATGCAAAATTAAAAGTCACACTTACATGTATCGGCCATAGACACAAAATATTAATAAGTCAAAAGTGACTTAAAAATGCCTAAGTCATAGGTCCTCGGGGTATTAGTTTGCATTGTATTTTTGATAAAAAAAAAGGCAAAAAATGCCTATTTTATCGACCATATACACTAGGGTTTTAACCCTAAGGCAAAAGGAAAAAGGATGAAAGTTTATTGCATCTTATTTTATCTGAAGCTTCTTGAAGAAGCTAAGTCTGCTACTATGAGGTAGGGTTTGAGCACTATAGAAGCTTTCCATGGCGGATTCTGCAGTTATAGTGACTTTTCAGCAAGTTTTAGAGCATCTCGAGATTGATTTCAACCTCCATTATACTGGGTAAGCACTCCTTTTGATTCCCCTTTTAAGTTCATGCAAAAATGATTTGAGGTTTCTATTTATTTTGGTTCGGCCCCTATTTTTTTCATGTTCGTGGCCTTGAGGCTTTTCCATGTTGTATTTAATCTCTCCTTACTCATTATGCTCTTTGTGACTTCTGGAGATCTTTCATGGCTACTCAACCTCTCACTACAATCTTTCAAACATTGCAAAAATTCTTGTGTCTTAACCAAAAACCCACGAGGGTTTCTGTGTATTTTAGACTTCTAGCACAAAACTCGTGAAGTTTTTCTTCTGGCATGTTTTTCATTCTGAATCCCTTATCTTTTGCATTTCATTTCTGAAAGATCCAAGATTTGGATAAATGAAAAATATATGTGTTTCGTTGCAGCTCCGTGGTACAACTTTTACCATTTTTTGTAGATATTGAAATTTCTTCTTACTCGGTTGTCTTAAAACTTGCGCCTCTATACATTTCATCTGTACATTTTCAAACAATGTAGCCATGGCTCGGCCTTGGTAATATTGCTATGGCTTTCTTGTAGAAAAAAAAGGGAAAAACACCATGTCTATGTTCGGCTCTAATGTTTTTGTTGATTTCATGAAATGATAGTCAGCTGTTGGGTTGTATTTTGTTACAAAGTAACTTTATTCTCATTTACATGGTTGTATATTTGCAATGCATTGGCTCAACCCTTATTTGATAGCTTGCTTGAGTTCTTAAGTATCGGCAAAACTCCACCTGGGTTACTTAAAACTTGTATCTTACATTCATAATAGATCCTTTATTGTACTATGATTGATTCTGGATTGCAACTGCTTCAAAATCTGCACTTGGATATAAAAGTCATCTTTTTTTGTATTTTTAGTCTTCTATAAGATGCCATATATTTCTGCATATACTTGCTAGCAAACAAAAAAAACTTTTAAATGCTAGTGTAGTTCTAAGCAATTCCCTCGATAAGGATTCCAATCATATTATCATGAAGCATGCTTATATCTTTAGTTTCCTTCCTTGAATATTTCACAACTATCATCTCATTTAGTGTTAGAATCCTTGTTTTGTCACTAAAAATTATTGTTGTAGATCTCAATGTCTTATAAGTTGAGAGATGCATGACTAGAAATTTATCTTTCATTATCTTCCTCATAGAGTATGCTAACATGAGAGTTACAACCAGTGGGAGACCTTCAGGGACAACTAATACAACAATTACAACTAGTTCTATCCATTCAATAACACTTTCTTTTCACTCTAGAATAGTGTATTGTTGTGGTATCTTGATCATTGACAACTTATTTCCTTTAGCATTATTTATAACTGTCCTCTGATTACTCATGGCTTTCATGCCAAATACATGAAATGCTTCTTTTTGTATCATGATGATATTAGACATGATTCCATTATCTTAATGGGATATTGAAATATGCTCAAGGCGCTAATCTTTGTGATTTTCCTTAACATATGGTTGTAAGCTTGCTTTTCAAAGATCATTATGTTTGTTTTATGACACAAAATATAATGATTATCACTGTACCTATTAAATAATTCTTGTACTCTTCCTTTTGGTATTCAACAATGTATATCTTGACTCGTAATTATTTTACTTTCTTGATTTATATCCCTGTATCATACATAGGGCTTCATGATATTATGCTTCCAGAACATATTGCTTTACTTGCAAAATAGAGTTCTCCAATGATTCATGCTGTTATGGTACTTGTTGAATGATCTTGTATTTTATGCTCTTCCACTATTTCAATGAGCAAGTATATGTCAGTGACATATTATAATTGCAATCTACATTTCAAAAGTTACTATTGTAGATTTTAAACATGGTAATCTGCATTGAATGCACAAAAGTGTACTTAAAAAGTTGTGCATAAATAATGAGTTGGGATCAACCCTCGTGGGAGCCACATTTTCACCACTCATTTTTTAAAATTAAATCATATCTGCACCTGTAGCTGCACATGAAACAAACAAGTTAGAAAAACATATGTGCATTTCAAGTGTGTTTGACAATTTCAATGGTTTTCTGGGACACTTGTAATGTACATGTTTATTTAATGCAGATCAGGACCAATTTATACATGTATAGGTAAATGAACATGTATGGTGTGTAACTTTTCATTGCTTAGAGCATTTTTCTAACATATTGCTTTGATTTATTGTAGGAAACATGAGTATTAGGGAGCTCGGAATAGACCAGGACAACTCAGGCAACAACCAGACAAAAGACTCACAGAAACTAGTCATTCTCAGGCAATGACTGGTTACCCTCCCTACATGCACATTCTTTTATATTCATTTACTTATTCATGTACATGTTAATTTTTATTTGCATTGAATAAGCAAGCAACAGTTAAACTCACGGCTTGTGTGAGTTGAATATTTCTACTCAATAAAATAACTATTCAGAAAATTTGCAAAATATTCTTATGTTTCATGCATTTGTATAAATGTGATGATTTGTGTTTCTATAATCTCTCAAGTTATTTCATTTGTATATATGAATGCAATGTAAGGGGAATATAAAATGTACCATTTTCTTTCTTCTTTCTATCGATGGGCTCTACCTGATTGAGCCATGGGTGAAAATCTGGTAAATTTTTTGGCAACATCAGTTGGATGTTTGCCTGCTAAACATGTAAACCAGTAGCCTAGACTTGTCCATTGGGTATGGAGTCACTTAGTAAACTCAGAGGCAGACCTAAAATAACTTGCTCATAACTATAACTCATTTGAGATTAGTTAGAATAGTAGGACACTTATTGAAAACATGGAAAAACAAAAAAACTAAAACTAGCTATCGTGTTGGAACAACCCTTAGGGAATGAAATTTGCAACTAAACTATAGTGTAACAACACTTTATTGAAAGCATAAACCTAACCTAATATTTACAATGATAAGTCATACCTCAAAACAACGTTTGAGGTGAATCCCAATAACTGGGATTGGCAGTATTTCTCCATCCATCTTTGATAACTGGAATGTGTTATGCTCCTTGCATTCAGCGATGATAAACAAACCAGTCTAGAAATTGTTAAACTTTGAATGTTTACCTGGCTTGCTTTTTAGTACATCCCACTTGAGAAATACATCACCTTCTTTGAAAACTTTGGGTGTATCTTTCTTATCAAAGGTTCTCTTTGTTTGGAGTTGATGATACTCCAAAGTCTCCATTGCTTTGTCTCTTGTTTCTTCAAGCTCCATGAGCTCAGCATATCTTACGGACATTGGGTCCTGTTCTTCAAACATTTCCAACTAGTGAACAATGTCAAGAGCTGGAAGCTCTATAGATATAGGTAATCTGGCCTCTTTTCCATAAACTATAACATATGGTGAATTACCAACTAATCTCTTAGAGGTTATTCTATCTACCCAAAGTGAAAATTTCAATTTAGAGTGCCAAACTCTTTGATTCTCCTCCATGGTTCTTTTAATGATTTTGATTAGGTTTTCATTTGTACTTTCAACTAAACCATTACCTCGTGGGTAATAATTTGAGGTGTTCAAATAAATTCCATGTTTAACAACCCGATTTGTAACCCTTAATCCCATAAATGCAAGAGCATTATCTGAAATAATAGAGTTAGGAACTCCAAATCTGGTGACTATGTGTTTATAGAAGCTTAAAACTGAAGATTCATTAGCTTCTTTCAAAGCTACTGCTTCTGTCCACTGTGTAAAATAGTCAGTGGTTGTAAGCACCCACTTGTGACCAACACTGGAGAGTGGATTAATTGGCATGATAAAGTCAATGCCCTATCTCATGAAGGGTTGTTCAACCTGAATTGGCTGCAAAGGCATGGCTGGAAACTTTTCTTTTCCTACAAATAAAGCACATTTAACACATTTCTTTGACCAAGCATATGCATCCTTAAACAAATTAGGCCAGTAATAGCCAGCTCTCATAATTTTCTAGGTTGTTGATCTTGGAGCAAAGTGACCTCCTAAAGGTCCATCATGGAATTCATGCAGCGCTTTTTTAGTTTGATCGGTATCAATACACTTAATAAAATGCCATTCAGGTCTTTTCTGAAAAGGATATTATCAATCAAAACATATGGAATGGATTGTAACCTAAAATATCTTCTTTTTGCTCTATCTAGACCTAATGGACCCTCACCAATTTGTAGAAAATGGGTCATATCTTGAACCCAACTTGTTGCTAACTCAGGTGTTGCATTATGAATCTCATTATCATTGAGAAAAATAGTTTCTATTTTTAATTTTTGTGTATCTTCAGGGGTTGAGACAAGCTTCTCACAAAGTCCTCTACCTCTGACAAGTTTTGTGATTTTGATATCAACATCGAACTCCATAACTCTTGTGATCCACCCTGCTCTTTTTTCACTCAAATCTTTGCTGAATAGAAATTCTTTCACACTAGGGTGTGCAACCAAAAGATGAATTTTGTTGTTGGAGATTAGAGAATTAAATTTCTTTAAACTCCTAATTACAACAAGAACGTGTTTCTCAACAAAGGTATATTTCTGCTCATAATCAACAAGACCTTGACTGAAAAAGGCTATTGGCTGTTCCAAATTATCATTGTTTTTCTGAACTAGCATAGTAGAAATAGAACTAATGCTGCCAAAAGCATGTAAAATGAAGTCTTTAGAGAAATATGGATTTACTAGTGTTGGGGTTGATGCCAAAGCTTCTTTGATTTCTTCAAAGCTACGTTTGGCTTCTTTATTCCAACTAAAAACTGCATTCTTTTTAAGCATGGTAGTCAAAGGCTGTAATAAATTTGCAACATCAAGTATGAATCTCCTCAAAAAGTTGATTCTACCTAGAAAGCTCTGCAATCCTTTCTTGTGATTGGGTAATGGCAGCTCAAGTATGGCTTTGACTCTCTCAAGGTCAATAGTAATTCCTTCCTTTGATACTATGTGTCCTAACAGTTTACCTTCATGAATTGCAAAGATACTCTTTTTCAGAGAGATATCCCATACTCTCTGCATTTTTCAAATACCTGCTTGAGATGTGACAAGTGTTCGTCTGCATTTTTGGAATATACGGTTACATCATCAAGATAAACAAGCATAAATTTTTGAATTAAACTTTGAAACGCCATATCCATGGCCCGTTGAAATGTGGCACCAACGTTAGATAATCCAAAAGGAATTATCTTGTAGGCCATAGTGCCCCACTTTGTTGTAAACGTTGTTTTATATTGGTCCTCTTCCTTGACTAAAATTTGGTTATAACTAGAATACCCATTTAGAAGAGAAAATCTCTCTGAACCAACAACAACTTGAATAATTTGTTCCATGGAGGGTAAGGGGTAATGATCTTTCAAAGATGCTTTGTTAAGATCTCTAAAATCTACACATAATCTTATTTCCCCATTCTTCTTTCTAACCAGAACAAGGTTAAAAACCCAGGATGTGTGTTTTATGGGAAATACAGTACCACCCTCGACTAACTTAGTTAGCTCCTTCACCATCAAAGGTTCAAGCTTGGGGTTCAAAGGTCTCTACTTTTTCCTAACAGGCTTGGCATCGGGTTCTAACTCAATTGTGTGTTGTGCAATATGAGGGTCAAATCCTTTTAAGTTAGAATATTGCTAAGAAAAAAAATCATGAAACTCTTGGCATAAAGCAATACAAGTTTTTTTTATCTTCAGTTGAACAAATTTTTCCTAACTTAAGAAGCTTACCTTTAAAGATTTCAACTTCTTCATAATGGTCTTCTTTCACTTGAATGCTGACTTTGCTTTTCTTAAGTTGGTCATCAGTATTGAAAATAGACTCCAAGGTAACCAAACCCTTGGGTAGCTTGTTTGTCCTCAGCTATATGATTTGATCATCATACTGTTGTTTAATCTTCTCTTGATTCACTACAGAAAATTGATCCTCTTGGAGCAAAAAAGATAAAATATTCTCATCACTATCGAATACCTGCCAGTTGATGTTGTTATCAGGAATTGATAGCCTAACTACAACTTTAACATACTGTTGTATTTTCTCTTTTTTGATATCATTTGGGATATCAAACTGTGCTCCAATTGCTGCAAGTCTGTCAGCATTTATTTTGGCTTCTTGGAATAGAAATTAGGTTGAAGGCATCAAATTCCTCAATTATGTTCCACACTCTGCTTCTATAGGACTTCAATGAATCGTTCTTAGCAACATTCAGGCCTCTAACTTGATTGATGATCAATTCACTATCTCCAAAAACCTTCATGCAATTAACTCCTCTTTTTCTTGCCCATTCAAGACCTTGAATACGTCCCTCATACTCAACAATGTTATTTGAGCATGCAAAAGCAAAACGAAAAGCTCAAAAGTACCTATCACCTTGTGGAGAAACAAGCATTGCACCTCCACCGGCTCCATTTTTACTTTTGGAGCCATCAAAAAAATCTCCCAAAGATCATTTTGTTGTTCTAACAGCTAATCTGAACTTTTTTCAAGGTTTGGAACCTCTGCATCAGGTTCATGAAGCACATAATTTCCCATACTAGCATCTTGAATAAGATCCCCAGGATTTTCCAACACATTTTTTGCTGCCCATTCATGTAACAATACATCAGGAACACTTTCTGCTTGGAGCTCTTGAGTAGCAGGAAGCTCACTATCAGTAAAACGACACAATTTGTATCTGCAGCAGTAGGAACAACGTTAATTACACTTGGGTTATATGGCTCAATGTGATCCTTGGCCAAATTTTTAGACTTAATGGTAACCTTGGTTCCATATCTTGTTCTAAACAACATATGTGACCAATCAACTGAAACATATCCTCCTATCTTGGTTGTAAAGTCTCTTGAGAGGCGCAAAGCAAAGAAAGGTGGGAGATCTATGACAAATATGTCTTGGGGAACTAAAAATTTTGGACAAGCATGAAGTGTAAGGCTCAATCCCTTTATAACACCTAAAGTGTTGACTGAGGTTCCATCTAACTGAATCACTCCTTTCTCTAAAGGTTGATACTTCAATCGAAGTTTATTTGCTACTTGCTTAGGTATTACGGAACTGCTAGCCCCACTATCCACCATACAATTGTGCACTAATTTGTCACCAATAATTACAGACACATAAAATGGAGATGGTTTAATGTCCTTGTTTCTTTGCTTGGTTGTTGGCTGTCCTAAGGGGTATTAGTAAATACAACCCTATCTTGACCTACTGATGGTTCTTCAGACACCTTCAAATTTGACAAAGCTGACTGTAATATGTCTTTCTGACCTGGGATAGCTAATGAATCCCATATAGAAATTGTTACATTCATCTTTTTCATATTTTCAATAATATTATAAGGCACAGTCGGATTTACCTTCTGATGTACCTTTACAACAACATGATCAGCTTGCATTTGTGGCTTCTCCCTGGCAACTCCTTGTGAATTTCTCTACAAAATGCGAGATACTTGCGATGTGGATGGTTCTACAACTGTTGTTTTTCCTTTATCAATTATTTGTTGAAGTTCAAAAACTCTTTTCTTTGCTCTAGTATTTGCTGTAACTGGAGAATCATCTGCATTGACTCCACAAAATTCTTCTCCTTGCCAGTTCAGTAGAGTAGTGTCATTTGTAAGCTGCTCCTGCTGTTGTGGAGCTGCATCATTAGGTAAATTTTGTTGTGAGCTTGCAACACTTTGCACCATTAATTCCTGGTTTATTACTCCATTAGAGCATGTGGCCTGATTATGTGGTTGATTGCATGGATAACGCCATTCATAATACGCAACAAGGTTATTTTGAACAGGGACAAGATCCCTAGCTGCACTAATAGGTGCTGGATTATATGCTTGAAAAGGCCATGTAGCAATATTTTGTCTTTGACCTTGGTAATTACCTTGGTATTGCTGCCTATTGTCTTGAAACTGTTGTTGTTGCCCTTGAAAAGGCTGATTTGCAAGTCTGTTATATGACTATTGTTTCTCTAGATTTACTAGTTTGTTCCCAAAATTCTGCAAAATGTTCTCAATCTTTTGTCGACTCTCCTTTATTTACTGCAACTCCTAAGATTGAACTGGGACTCCAAATTCTTGTTTACCATCAGCAGGTAATGCTGGTACAACAAGCAATGGTGCAAAAGGTGGTATTTGAAGTGGAATATTTGGCTGTATTTTTGGAAAAAAAGGAATTGGTGGCTTGGGAGCAATCTTCCTTGCTTGAATCAAACAATTTTCTACTCTAATTGTTGTTTTGTAAGCATCTGGTAAGGACACTCCTCCCATATACTGTGTCATAACAGCTATATCGTTGTTAAGAGCTTTCAAAAAGTATAGAAATGCATATTCGGGAGTTGTCCTCACTATTGCAGGGATTCTATCCAAAGTCCTTTGGAATCTGAAATTGAAATCATTCATTTGCTCTTGAGGAGCTCTCTTTATTGTAGTTAGCTACTCCAGTAAGGATAAGTTATGAGATCTTTCTTGAAACTGTTTGTGTAATTTATCACCTAACTCATCCCATGTTGCAATGGTACCAACTCCTAAGCTTCTAAACCACTGCAAAGCTCTTCCTTTGAATGATGTTGCAAGTAGCCTTACAGCTACATCCTCTTGAGTGATATGGTGTACACCACATAAGGAAGCAACATCCCTTATGTGCTCAATTGTAGTTGTTTGATCTTCACCAGTGAAGATTGGCAAGCTCTTTAAAGCTGCAACTGATATGTCATTATGTTGTACAAGATTTAATGGACTGACTCCATTAAATGGTACAAAAGGTTGGTTTCTAGCTGCCATTGGAGGTGGCTGAACTTGAGTATGAACAACAAAGGATGAAGTTATAAAACTTGAAAATACAGGAGATGTACTTGAAAAAGCAGCAAACATAACTATTTTTGGGCTGTTTGAATATGATGCAATTGTTCTGAAACTTTGAGAAGCAGAACGAGTAACACTCTCCCTTTTTGATGGTCTACCTCTTCTCCTTGGTGGTGAGAAGAAAAACTCTTTCCTAACACTAGGTGGTGTTACCTGAACTCTTTTTGATGGAGGAGTTCTTTTTGTTGTCCTACCTCTTCTTTTTGGTGGTGACAACTGCAAATATTCAAATTCCTTGGAACTCCTGGTTTGTACTCTTCTCATGTGTTGTAAAAACACTGATTTTATTGCTCTTTAACTCAACGAAGTCGCCAAATGTGTTGTAATAACCTCTAAAAGGTCAAAGAATCACTGGTTGCACATCAAACAAGCGAAAAACACTAAGGGACGTGTCCCACCGGGCGTGCCAAAATTGTTAACTCTTAAACTTTGCACCCTGACTGAGTTGTGAAACTCAGTAAGTTAGAGAAACATGGGAGTATTCTTAGGTTGTGGGTCACCCAAAAATGAGAATGAACCTCCGGATAGGCTGATTTCCTAGTTGGTTATCACCTAAACACTACCACTTGAAAATTGATGATAGCTATTGCATTGCACAACATATTACTATAAGTTTATGCATAAATATTTCATAAAAAGGTTTGAATTTCATATACTTTTAGAAAAGGAAAGGTAACTTTCACAAACTAAAAGAATCATATGCAATTTTAAAACACTATTCATAACCAGAATAACCTTAATTTTGCAGAAAAGGAATAATATATGAGACAAAGTTATAGGGAAAAAGAAAGATTTCACAAAACAACTTGATCAATCACCTGAAAATGCACAATGTTTTCAAGAACAAGAAGGCAATAAGATAGAATCATCAATGGTATCCAAGGAAAACTCTATATATCGTACTCCAGATGAGTTACAAAACATGCTCAAAACTAAGAAAGGATTATGAAAATCACTAATTTCAGAATCTGCATAGCAAGAACTAACTCCTCATGGGTTACAAATGAGAATATATCTTTAAGTCCAAGTAACTCCTCCAAAAAAGGCTCTAGAAGCTTCAAGAACTCGGATGGCTTCAAAAATCCAAAAAAATAACAACTAAATTTTCTTCAAATAAGCTTCAAAGAGTTGAAATGGTTAATTTTGACTAAGTCCATCATGATGACTCTTCGAAATACCCTCCAAAAGCTCCAATTTTGTCTCCAAAGGAAATAAATGCTCCTATTTCTGCTCCAAGTGTTTGATAACAGAATCCAACTCTCCTATATGCTCTCTCAATGTTGGAAAACAAAACTCAACTTCCCAAGATTTTCTTAGTCATAAATACAAACACATCCCTCCCTCCATATGTTGAAAACTTCATGACTTAAACATATTGACATATGACTTTATTTTCATTTAGAAGTAATTCTTCAATTAAATGATTCATAAGTCATCATTTAAATTCAATCATTTTACAATATGAAGAAATGCAAAATTAAAAGTCACACTTACATGTATCGGCCATAGACACAAAATATTAATAAGTCAAAAGTGACTTAAAAATGCCTAAGTCATAGGTCCTCGGGGTATTAGTTTGCATTGTATTTTTGATAAAATAAAGGCAAAAAATGCCTATTCTATCAACCATATACACTAAGGTTTTAACCCTAAGGAAAAAGGAAAAAGGATGAAAGTTTATTGCATCTTATTTTATCTGAAGCTTCTTGAAGAAGCTAAGTCCCCCACTATGAGGTAGGGTTTGAGCACTATAGAAGCTTTCCATGATGGATTCTGTGCAGTTATAGTGACTTTTCAGCAGATTTTAGAGCATCCCGAGATTGATTTCAACCTCCATTATACTAGGTAATCACTCCTTTTGATTCCCCTTTTAATTTCATGCAAAAATGATTTGAGGTTTCTATTTATCTGGTTTGGCCCCTGTTTTGTTCATGGTTGTGGCCTTGAGGCTTTTCCATGTTGTATTTAATCTCTCCTTACTCATTCTGCTCTTTGTGACTTCTGGAGATCTTTTATGGCTGCTCAACCTCTCACTACAACCTTTCAAACATTGCAAAGATTCATGTGTCTTAAACAAAATCCCACGAGGGTTTCTGTGTATTTTAGACTTCTAGCAAAAAAACCCGTGAAGGTTTTCTTCTAGCACGTTTTTCATTCTAAATCCCTTTTCTTTTGCATTTCATTTCTGAAAGATTCAAGATTTGGATAAATGCAAAATATGTGTTTCATTGCAGCTCCATGGTACAACTTTTACCCTTTTTGCAAATATTGAAATTTGTTCTTACTCGGTTGTCTCAAAACCCACGCCTCTATACATTTCATATGCACATTTTCAACAAATGTGCCATGGCTCGGCCTTGATAATATTGCTATGGATTTCTTGTAGAAAGAAAAGGGAAAAACACCATCTTTGTGTTCGACTCTAATGTTTTTGTTGATTTCGTGAAATGATTTAGCCGGTTGTTGGGTTGTATTTTGTTAGAGTAACTTTATTCTCCTTTACATGGTTGTATATTTGCAATGCATTGGCTTGGCCCTTATTTGATAGCTTGCTTGAGTTCTTAGGTAACAGGAAAAACTCCACCTTGGTTACTTCAAACCTGTATCTTACATTCATAATAGATCCTTTACTGTACTATGATTGATTTTGGACTGCAACTGCTTCAAAATCTGCACTTGGATATAAAAGTCATCATTTTTTTGTATTTTTAGTCTTTTGTAAGATGCCATATATTTCTGCATATACTTGCTAGCAAACAAAAAAAACTTTTAAATGCCAGTGTAGTTCTAAGCAATTCCCTCGATAAGGATTCCAATCATATTATCATGAAGCATGCTTATATCTTTTGTTTCCTTGAATATTTCACAACTATCATCTCATTTAGTGTTAGAATCCTTGTTTTGTCACTACAAATTATTGTTGTAGATCTCAATGTCTTATAAGTTGAGAGATGCATGACCAAAAATTTATCTTTCATTATCTTCCTCATAGAGTATGCTAACATGAGAGTTATAGCTAGTGGGAGACCTTAAGGGACAGCTAATACAACAATTACCACTAGTTCTATCCATTCAATAACACTTTCTTTTCACTCTAGAATGGTGTATTGTTGTGGTATCTTGATCATAGAGAACTTATTTCCTTTATCATTATTTATAACTGTCCTCTGATTGCTCATGGCTTTCATGCCAAATACATGAAATGCTTCTTTCTGTATCATGATGATATTAGACATGATGTCATTATCTTAATGGGATATTGAAATATGCTCAAGGCGCTAATCTTTGTGACTGTCCTTACCATATGGTTGTAGGCTTGCTTTTCAAGGATCATTATGTTTGTTTTATGACACAAAATATTATGATTATCACTGTACTTGTTAAAGAATTCTTGTACTCTACCTTTTGATATTCAACAATGTATATCTTGACTCATAATTGTTTTACTTTCTTGATTTATAACCCTGTATCATACATAGGGCTTCATGATATTATGCTTCCAGAACATATTGCTTTACTTGCAAAATAGAGTTCTCCAATGATTCATGTTGTTATGGTACCTTTTGAATGATTTTGTATTTTATGCTCTTCCACTATTTCAATGAGCAAGTATCTGTCAATGACATTATAATTGCAATCTACATTTCAAAAGTTACTATTGTAGATTTTAAACATGGTAATCTGCATTGAATGCACGAAAGTGTACTTAAAAAGTTGTGCATAAATAATGAGCTGGGATCAACCCTTGTGGGAGCCACATTTTCACCACTCATTTTTTAAAATTAAATCATATCTGCACCTGTAGCTGTACATGAAACAAACAAGTTAGAAAAACATATGTGCAGTTCAAGTGTGTTTGACAATTTCAATGGTTTTCTGGGACACTTGTAATGCACATGTTTATTTAAAGCAGATCAGGACCAATTTATACATGTATAGGTAAATGAACATGTATGGTGTGTAACTTTTCATTGCTTAGAGCATTTTTCTAACATATTGCTTTGATTTATTGCAGGAAACAAGAGTCTTAGGGAGCTAGGAACAGACCGAGACAACTTGGGCAACAACCAGACAAAAGACACAAAAACTAGTCATTCTCAGGCAATGACTGGTTACCCTCCCTACATGCACATTATTTTATATTTGTTTACGTATTCAGGTACATGTTAATTTTTATTTGCATTGAATAAGAAAGCAACAGTAAAACTCACGACTTGTGTGAGTTAAATGAATATTTCTACTCAATAAAATAACTATTCAAAAAAATTGCAAAATCTTCTTATGTTTCATGCATCTGTATAAATGCGATGATTTGTGTTTCTATAGTCTCTCAAGTTATTTCATTTGTATATATGAATGCAATGTAAGGGGAATAGAAAATGTACCATTTTATTTCTTCTTTCTATCAATGGGCTCTACCTGATTGAGCCATGGGTGAAAATCTGGTAACTGGTAACAGGCGTTAAGTGATATGTGGTGTTATGCTTACACCCTATCTGAGGATGATCACATGTAGTAAAGAATAATCTCACATCATCACAACTAGTATAGAGAACTGAGGAAAAGGATGGGAACCACAATGTAGTATGGGATGCATCAACATTAATTTTTCACATGGGATGTACTTATAAGCATATGTGTTAGTCAATGGAGAGAAGGAAATGATGCTTGTAGTAAGGTTACAACTTCTTCCTTTTGCTAATTGGTCACTATGTGTACTTGTGAGATTAATTTATTCACATTATGTATAGGCGTTGGATGGCTAAGCTAGTCATTGAGTGTACCATAATGCGGATATGAGCTTCACCTTGTGTATATGAATCTATGTCTAAGCCTATCAATGTGTGAACATAGGATGTTGGAACGATATGGGATCGATATGATTTTGTGTGTGGTACACTAATAAGGAGCATAAAACAACTTGAATTGATGGGAATACGATTGTTATCATTTGATGGTAATTGGAATGAATTAAATGCAAAAGCTTAATGAATAGTGAATTAAAAGTCAGATATCTCATTGTAATTTAGGGGGATTCGCTACTCACAAGTTATCTTCACTCAGAGATCCTCACGGGGTGAACTGCCCTATATTACCTCAATGGAACATCGGCGAGAGTTCTAGAATCTGAAAGAGTAGGTCATAGAGGTTTTTTGGACAAATTGACAGGCTCTCGGCCAAAGGACATCAACGCAGAAAGCAGACGACAACATAGCGCGCTAGCGTCTTAGAGGCAGACTGGCGTCTCGTACGGACCAGAGACTGAGTTTATCATAGAAAATGCCTAAATGACTGCTAGCAAATAGATTACTGAGAACTGACAGAATGTGATAGTGGTAGAACTGGAGTAAAGTAAAGAGTAAATGATAAAGATAAGGAGAAGAAGGGAAATAAATACTTACAACCACGTGAGTGATGAAGCCTTCACCAAACAAATGTCTTCAAAACCTGCAAGCGTGATATTTGGAGAGAATGTTGGAGCTGTATAGGATTTTGCCTCAGTCAAACCCCCATTTTGGTGTTCCCACCTCCACGGACAACCAAGAAGATAAAGAGTGTGATGAACAAAGTGTGTGGTGAAAGCAAAACCCGCTCAAGAGTAGAACCCGCACCACAAATAAACGTGTGATAAAAGAAAACCCCACTCAAGGAGGAGAACCCGTATCACAAAAGAGGTGATAAAAGCAAACCTCGCTCGAGGAGGAGAACCCGTATCACCAAGTAAGTATGCAAATAGTAGGGGATATCGAATCCCAAGATGCTCACAAGCATGAAATGGAGTTGCAAGAGCCAAGAAGGCTACAAAGAGTGTTGCAATGGAAGCTTGAGAGAGCTTGGAGCTACTACAACAAGCTGTATGAAGTTGTGTAAAATGCTAGAGATTGGAATGGAGCTAGAAACTGACAAAATGGAGCTAGCTGTCGAAGACCTCCTTAGAGAGCCCAGATGAATTGAAGGGATGACTTAAAAAGAGAGAGAGGAAGCTTCTTTAGCTATTTTCGGGCATTACCAGTCGTTACCATCGACAAAACTTGTTGACAAGTGGAAATCATGCATGAAAATGGTCACTTGAGCCTTGAAACGTCACAGGATGATAGCACGGCGCGCGGACGGCTGAGTGACGCGCTAGTGTCTGGACACGTCATGCTTCACAACGACGAAAACGAGAAAATCACCAAGTTTGATGGAAAGCTGACACATAAGGGTAGTTGCTGAAAAGGGGTGTTGGAGCATCTTGAGAGGGAGAAAGGTTGATGCAAGGGTTAAAATGAGCCTACTCAAGATGCTAAGGGAGTGGACACTAAAGCGGATGCAATAATGTAAGGGTGCAATTTCACTCTTATACATTTTGCCCCCACTTTAGCGAGCATATGAATCTACATTAATATGCACACTAAAGGAAATCTACTAAACATAAATAACATCATATGCCAAAAGGATACTGTAGAGGAAGTAGATAACTCTTCGAACCACATAAGCATGCCCACTAGGCTAGAGATCTGCAAAACCAATACCTTAGACAAGAAGAACCTGCACCTAACAACAATGTTAGAACATAAAAAGCTAATGGATTCGAGTCAGCAGAGTGAAAGAAACCTCAATGTAAAAGGTTGTCTCAATATTATGCGTCGTCCCCAAACAATACATAGAAGAACTTTCAAGATGAAGAAAGAAGGGGCATATACTCAGGATGAAGAAGATGCATATCTTTGATCCGGTCTATACAAAAGAGAGGAGAAGGATAGAAATGAATAAAGTGCATATCAAAAAAGAGGTGATAAAAGCAAACCAGGTGATAAAAGCAAACCCCGCTCGAGGAGGAGAACCCGTATCACCAAGTAAGTACATGGTGAAAGCAAAACCCGCTCAGGAGTAGAACCCGCACCACAAAAAAGGTGATAAAAGCAAACCTCGCTCAAGGAGGAAACCCGTATCACTGAGTGAAAATGCCTTACAGACCCACAGACCTATAAGGCAGGTATCCTTCAAGAACTCTCACATGAAGGAAACTGAGAAAGTGCCTTACAGACCCATAGACTTGCAAGGAAGGTATCCTTCAAGGACTCTCACATGAAGGAGACCCAGAAAAGCGAACTCTGCAGAGTCAAAAAGTGGCGACGCATCTACCCGCAGATAGAGCATGTCAAAAAAGGCCATGTAGGCAAGTAAGCGAACAATCACGCAGACCGTCAACAAGTTGGAAAATTTTCAAAGGGTTCCCTTGGGAACCCGCCGTGAAAAAAGAGGGGTCCACTCAAGGGACACGCTATTTGAAAGACGAGGTTTAGTTAGGTTGCCCCTAAGTTAGACACATAAGTTGTGAAATAGGTCTAGTTGGGCTGCCCCCAAGCTAGACGCCAATGAATTCATTCGAAAGAAAGGCTTTCAAAGAGGTCTCTCGGGAACCCTTCAAAAGAGAAAAGGGGGTCCACTCAAGGGATGCTTCATTTGAAAGAGAGAGCGAAGAGAGGGGCCCCTAAGAAGGACTCACACATCTCCGGAATAAGTTATCACTACCCCCAACATATAGGGGAGGAGAACTATGCAGGATACTTCAAGCATGCAGGATAGAGGTGAACCTCGATATCACTTGTCGTGCGAAGAAAAGATAGGTGCGTCAATCAAACAGGATTTTGATGGCACCTGAATCACAAAGATGTTGAATTTTGTCTTTCAAGGCCTTACATTCGCTAGTGGAATGCCCAAGCACTCAGTGGTATTCGCAGAAAGGATGTTCTCCTTTATCATGTTTATGAATTTTATTACGTGTAGGAGAAGAAAGAGTGATTAGGTGGGCTTTTAGAAGCTGCAACAAAATACACTCTTGCTTAGATAAAGGATAAGGAGCAAGAAGCAACCCTTTCTCTTGTGGAGAAAGGTTTGACTTCTCACAGGAAGAATAAGGCACGAAGATAGAAGATAGAGGAGGATAAATCAATCCACGAGAACAAGGTTGAGTGGAATTTATGTCACCATTCAATCGTGGTTCCCTTTTAGATTGTTCATTCGAGTAACCAAGCCCTAGATTACGCTTACGAGGCGAAAATTCTATAGGGACCTGCATGCCTTGCTCGTTGCACCCACAACCTTTACGCTCATAGCCACATTTAGAGACGAGCTTAAAGTCGGGACCATAACATGCTTGTAGATCTTGAAAAGAAGGAGAATCCTTGTAAAGAGCATTGTCCCAACAACATGGATCACACTCCTCTATGGGATCACAATCATTCTTATTAACAGGACTACCAACACTGTCTTCTCTAGCAAAAGCGTAATCCTCTTCCTCGGAAGGAGGATCAACACTAAGGACATTACAATTATTTCCCACACTACCTCGCGATACAAAAAAATAATAATCTTTGATAGCGGGTGTGGATGATGATGTCGAAGGGTCTAAGTGGATCGGGTCGACTTTATATTCTCCAATGAAGGATTCTGTAAAGTCTAAAGGACCCCAATCACCACCAAGACATGCATTCCTTTGATAAGAGGTAGAAGGAGCACACTTACGGCTCCTTGTTTTAGAAGGATCTTCCTTAGGGAAATTTATCTCAAGAGTATCCTTTGTAGGAGGTACTGCTAGAGTAAACATCGACACAGTGGAAGACACTAAAGGAATAAGAGTAGGCACAACCGAAGCTCGACCGATAGCTGCCATCTCACATAAGTGCATAGCCTCAGGGTTAGCTTTGACTGTGACTACTTTATTATTATAAATAAACTTAATAGATTTATGCAAGGTAGACGGGATTGCACCCATAGCGTGAATCCACGGTCTACCAAGAAGAAGGTTACACGGTAACTTTTCTGCCATAACATATACAAGGGTAGGAACAGTAACGGGTCCCAACCTCAAAGGCAAGACTATCGTGCCTAGGGATTTTCGATCGACATTATCAAACCCATGAAGGACAACAAAAGAAGTATTAAGAGAGGAACGGTCAATATTAATCTTACACAATAGATCAATACTACACACATTGAGCGTCGAACCAACATCAATGAGAGTACGTTTAATGCCAATCTTATTAATGTTGACTATAATCATTAGAGGGTCTGCTTGCTTGTATACTTCCAGAGGCGGGAGCTCCTACAGATAGAATGTAATATTCGGAAAACCCGCACGAATATACGCCATCAATGCATTAGCATCTGCCGGCCTAGCGGAAGAAGGCAAGAGGATCTTTTGCAAGGCTTCTTGAAGCATACCTTGATAAATTGGAGTAGATCGAAGCAAGTCCCATGGTGAGATCTTATCTGGAGTAACCTGAGGTTGCTCAACAAGATTGTAATCACTAGGTGCTTTAGTTGTAGGTTCAGGTGCTTGAGGAAGGATTGGTTGTTTATTCATTCTATTTTCATAACTATGGGCTACCGCTCTATAAGAGGGAGCCTTAGAAATATTAGGAGAACCACCATCAAATGGAACACCATCAATAGAACAAATCCTTTTAGAAGAAAGACTAGCTGGAGTCACATAAATGATTGGTCTCTTAGGCCTTTGAGGGGTTGCAGAGATGTAGATAACATTTATGGAATCATCACTAGTAGAACAATTATTTGAATACATATTCTCAACATCAATCCAAACAGGATCAAATGTGGAATAATTATTTGAAGGAACATTCTCAACATCGATCCAAGGAGAATCAGATATGGAAGGAGATTCGTCATTCGCTAATGCATCATCTCTAGAAGAGAATGCATTAGAATGGAAGAGAGATTCATCATTCACACATGCAACATTTCTAGAAGGGAGTGCATTGAAATGAGAGGTAGGTTCATCATTCACAAATGCAACGTCTCTAGAAGAGAGTGCATTGGAATGAAGGGTATATTCATCATTCACAAATGCATCATCTCTAGAAGAGAGTGCATTGGAATGAAGAGTGGGTAGAGTAACATTAAGAAAGGTATCAATGATTCCATCTTCTTGCAACAAAATATCCTTTGAAGCAAGATTACATTCGTGAGAAGGATCAAAGGCACCAAGTGACACGGGGTAAAGCCAAGTCACTATCACATGCATGAAATGGAATATCATTAACATTTTGAACAAAACTAGATACATAACTAATAAAAGAAGATATTAAATCCATCACAATTTTTTCGGTCAAAAGTTATGACCTTGCCAAGTAGGGGTAAATAAATTCCTAGTTTTTTTGAAGAACATTGTTCTTCACGTCGGGTTCACCAAAATGTAATATAGGGGGATTCGCTACTCACGAGTTCTCTTCACTCAGAGATCCTCACGGGGCGAACTGCCCTATATTACCTCAATGGAACATTGGCGAGAGTTCTAGAATCTGAAAGAGCAGGTCATAGAGGTTTTCTAAACAAACTGACAGGCTCTCGGCCAAAGGACGTCAGCGCAGAAAGTGGACGACAACGTGGCGCACTGGCGTCTCGTACAGACCAAAGACCGAGTTTATCACGGAAAATTCCTAAATAACTGCTAGCAAACAAATTACTGAGAATTGACAGAATGCGATAAAGTGGTAGAACTAGAGTAAAGTAAAGAGTAAATGATAATGATAAGGAGAAGAAGGGAAATAAATACTTACAACCACGTGAGTGATGAAGCCTCTACCAAACAAATGTATTCAAAACCTGCAAGCGTGATATCTGGAGAGAATGTTGAGGCTTTATAGGGGTTTTCCTTAATCAAACCCCCTTTTTGGTGTTCCCACCTCCACGGATAGCCAAGAAGATAAATAGTGTGATAAAAAAAGTGTGTGGTGAAAGAAAAACCTGCTCAGGAGTAGAACCCGCACCACAAATAAACGTGTGTTAAAAGAAAACCCCGCTCAAGGAGGAGAACCCGTATCACCAAGTAAGTATGCAAATAGTAGAGGATATCGAATCCCAAGATGCTCACAAGCATGAAATGGAGTTGCAAGACCCAAGAAGGCTACAAAGAGTGTTGCAATGGAAGCTTGAGAGAGCTTGGAGCTACTACAACAAGTTGTATGAAGCTGTGTAAAATGCTAGAGATTGGAATGGAGCTAGAAACTGACAGAATGGAGCTAGCTATCGAAGATCTCCTTAGAGAGCCCAGATGAATTGAAGGGATGACTTAAAAAGAGAGAGGAAGCTTCTTCAGCCGTTTTCAGGTGTTACCAGCCGTTACCACCGACAAAACTTGTTGACAAGTGGAAATCATGCACGGAAACGGTCACTTGAGCCTTGAAATGTCACAGGACGCTAGCGCGACACGTGGACGGCTGCGCGATGCGCTAGTGTCTGGACACGTCATGCTTCACAACGACGAAAACGGGAAAAACACCAAGTTTGATGGAAAGCTGACACACAAGGGTAGCTGCTAAAAAGGGGTGTCGGAGCATCTTGAGAGGGAGAAAGGCTGATGAAAGGGTTAAAATGAGCCTACTCAAGATGCTAAGGGAGTGGACACTAAAGCGGATGCAATAATGTAAGGGAAATTGTAAGGGTGCAATTTCGCTCTTATACACTCATACAAGAGGGGAGGATGAATTTTCTCTATTGTTGGTATATGAACTACAAAGTTTTTGATTTCCAGAGGAATATATAGTCAAGGTCATCATGAATGAACCCTTGAGGATTAAGTTTGGGTCTAGGGATTCCGTTGACATTGGAGCCAACCACATTCTAGTGTCAGATTATGAGTGGGGGCATAGTCACCACTACAACTATAGTTGGAAGAGTTGTGAAGTTGAGACTTCTAAATTAGATGGAAGATGTTTGGACAATTGAAAGTGTCTTATTATGAATTGAGAAGAAAAATAGTAGTAATCAAGGGATTGCTATTAGAATTTTTCTCTTCATATCTCATTGAATAGTGTGTCTATCATCCCTCCATCCACCACCATACCTTCTACCATTATCCCTTCTTGTGGTGTATCTTCCTCTAATTTCCATGTGATTTTGTTCTACAATATGGCCTATCCCTAAATTTTATCTCACTGTAACTACATCTCATGCATTTTTTCACAACCTCTCATCAACCAAGTACCAATTCATGTATCACCTACATAAAACCTACCTATTCAATAGCTCCTACCTCTTCCATTACCCCTACCATACCCATTATCCTCACTAGTGCTATCTCTACTCCCTCTACCTCTTCATTCTGTTGAACACTCGAAATACTGAGAGGGGGGTGAATCAATCTTCTTTTAAACCACTTAAAACATTTAAACATTCAATCCTCATAGCATATTCAATTTGCAGTAATGAATGAAAGTATGATGAAAATCAACATCACATAACACATTAACACCAATTTTTTTATGTGGAAAACCCAAAATGAGAAAAACCATGGTGTGGATTAGCTTACAATATATTACAAACCAGTTTAAGATATTAAAGAAGTGCTTACTGTAGGTGGACTCACTTCCCATTGAAAGAAGAAAATATAGAAGAGAGTGGTGGCACACATCCAATATTGAACTGTTACAATTGCATCTAACATATGCATGAAGTACAATTCCATGAAGCTTAATATACCAACTTCACACACTTCATACTGATCTACACTAACACTCTACTCTGCTTTGCATTCACCTTATACTCGCACAATTTGCATCAACTATACATCACTACTACTAAAAAAGATCTCACATATATATCTGCTTCAAACACACACCTATAACATCAATTAAGTCAGCCTAATTAGATGTAATATACAAATTATATCTTGTCACCTCAACATACACAGATACATGCTTCACACCAAGATTCAAAACTTATAACAAATCAAAATAGCTTGGGATGAACCTACAATAGCTCCTACATAATGGAACAATACATATTCAAACTTCATAATACACAAAACTTATTAGGTCGGCACAGTAATGACCTAATAACATAATTTGCCAACTATACATCCAAAAATTGACACATGGACCTCCAAACTTCACACCACTTGGAATATAGGCGCTACTGGAATTGCCAGATCAGAACTTCTATCATTGATATCTTCAACACCAGAAACTGAAACACTATGAAACTCTAGATTTAGAATCCTCTAACATCTAAGAAAATTATATGAAAACCTCAGAGCAAGATTCTACATAGCAAACCAATACGAACCAAAATACCAGATGTCGTGTACACAGGAAACTCTGTTTTGACAACCAATTTTCTCTTCATCTATCTTCACCGGATCAAAACTTGTTGCAAATGTCCACTAGATAACCATCTTCAAACATGTTCAAACTATACAAAATGATCTGCACAAAGATCTTCATACCGGAATACAATGTTGACATCAATGACAACACTGAACTGCATCTACATATTGCCCCTCATGTCATGTTTAAATACCAGATGTCTTGTACACAGGAAACTCTATTTTGACACAACCAATTTTCTCATTTGTCTTCACTGGATCAAAACTTCTTGCAAATGCCCACTAGATAACCATCTTCAAACATGTTCAAACTGTACAAAATGATCTGCACAAAGATCTTCATACTGGAATACAATGTTGACATCAATGACAACATTGAATTGAATCTACATATTGTCCCTCATTTCATGTTGCTAGTAAGCATATCAATGACAATCTTCTTAGTCTTCCAACACATTCATCATGGCTACTCCCCATCCCATTCCTCATTCTATTCCTCCTTTCCTTCCTACATACTCACCTCATTACGTGTCCTCATCTATTCTTGTAGATAACTAGAATCCATCTCTACATTTTAACCTAACATCACCTTCATTCCATCACTAATCCCACATGACTTCCACAGTGATAAATTATTTAGTTAATTAGGTTACCACTCTCCTCTAGGTAATTAAATAAATTATACTAATGATATATTTATTTAATTAGCATGCTCTAACATTAGTTATTTAAATAAATACAATTTATTTAATTAACTAAGCTAATTACATTTATTTATTTATTATCTTTGAGATAATTGAATAGTGTAATCTAGGGAAAGCAAAGCGAGTTAGAAATAAAAGGACTAATGATTCTTTAAGAATAGGCAAATACAATATGAACTAGGCATTATATTGATTACCTTGGTACAATTAATGTTATGATGATGTACATTTGTTTAGTGGCATTAGAACCACATTGTATTGACCATATTCTTAATGTTGGAAGTTGATACTTTTGGTATTCAACTTATGACTAGCACTTGCACTAGGAGGGGTTCAAGGGTTATGCCGATAGATATTATATGCACTAAATATAGTCTCTAATTTTTCCAAAGAAGGCAACAAGAAAATACGTTCAATCTAACTAACCGAACTTTGAATGTGGAGGGTCATTGGTGATGAGAGTGATGAGGCTTGTGCATCCATAAAATTTGACCAGGAAAATACTGAGATTGTTCACTCTCTATCCACTCCAAGCACGACCCCAGAATGCATGACTTGCAGCCTTTTTGCACAACTTAAATCTGCTCTCCTTTATCCTTCACCAAGGACCTTGCTATATGCATAGTTCATTGCTTATTTTTTCTTAGACAAAAATTTCTTTTGTAACTAATCCATAAACTTTTAAAATGTTAATTATTAATTTATTGTGAGCAATTTTTTTTTTTTGAAAGTTCAACCCTTATAAAATAAATCTTTCTATTTTATTATTAAAATTTTATATATTTTTACCTTATTATATAAAACATAACCTTTTTACAAATATATTTTTATTAATAATATTTAAAAAAATCAAATTATGTTAATTTAATTAAATATTAAAAAGATAGATCACTCTTAATATATTGCATATTTTTTGAAATTTTATTACCGATGTGTTTTTTTTTTAATAGCATAAATCTTCTTTGTAATAAATGGATGCCAACTTTGTTGATCTCAACAAAAGATCGCACTGAACTCACTACTCAATTAAAATTTGTCTTTTGCTGCTTAATGTGTATACACCTTAAATAGTAGATTGATTCTTAAAATAAAAGGGGAAAAAGAATAAATTACAAGACTTACAGGCAGTAGAAGGCAAATGTATTTCTTTCTATGCTAAATATCAAGCAAGCAAATGTGATCCTTTTAAAACCAATTATCAAGGGGACAAACATGACATTTTCTAAGCAAATCGGCAAGAGGCAACTGTAATATTTTCAAAGCCAATCATGAAGAGGGTAAATACAACATCTTCTAACATACTATCAAGAGGGCAAAAGCAATCTCTGTTAAACCAATAATCAAAAGGGAAAATGTAATATTTTATATGCCAATCATGAAGATGGCAAGTATAATAACAATAACCAACCAATTGACAAAAGGAAAAATTAAGTGGGCAGTTGGTTTAAAATAATCCATTAAACGAATAGGCTATTTTCTTAGTCTACAGCAAAATTACAAGTGTCGTTGGAAGGGGAAAATTACAAACAAAGTGAAAAATAAATTTGAAGCTGCATGACTGCCATGTTGGGCTTTGGGTAAAACAAATTTGGTTGGTGTCATAGACGCATTAAAACAAATGTTAACATGCAACCATTTTTTTTTGTTTACGAGGATGTAAAATTTTTGGGTTGAGTTGAAGGCTGTATAAGGTTTTGAACTCTGATATTTTTCGTTCTATGTGAATAAATTGAAGTAGCAGCTGGAGGTAAATTGGTTTCTAGTGTGAAATTGCTACTGAAGCTTTTCTATAACGCATTTTTTTTATTGTTATTATAATTCATAGTTTATGCTAATCTGAAGTTTTCATATTGCTACTGAAGCTTTTTAATTTTCCAATAATTATGTCGATAACATACTGCATGTTTGTAGTTTATGATCATGGTGGATCTTTGAGTTACCTATATCTTCATTAGGATCTCCTTAACATGCTGAGTATAAATGATGGATATGGATTTTGGCAGTTTTCTTCAACTAAGCCTTTCAAGAGGCCCAATAGAATCTGGTAAATCTTGTGTTCTATTGGGAGTTTGATTGTGCTCTAGGATCAAGGCAAACATAGAATGAAATAGAAACTATTATCAACATGAATAATATTCCTATTGTACATGAGGGTTCTACTTCAGCTAGTAAGGGAGGTAGAGGCGCATCAGGCTTGTGTATCACCCGTGGTGGAGGGCGTAGGTGCGAGAAAGTTGGATGCAATAAAAGGGTTAAAGGGAGGACGTTGTATTGCAAAGCTAATGGCGGAGGTTGCAGGTATCAACAACTTGGCTGTACAAAAAGTGTATAAGGAAGAATATTTCATAATTGGTATATCTAATGCCAAGTGTCACAATGCAACATCATTTCTATGGCATACCTCTAATATTAAACCTATGCTTGTTTGTTGCACAAAGGAAACCTAGCCATTTTTTGTGGGTCTATATTTTCTATTTGGCATGTCTAGGTTCAAGGGACTTGATTTTATTCGCAGATATTATAAATAAATCTAGACGAACTATGCATAGAAGGTAGATAAGAAAATAGAACTGAAATAGTAAATATTGAAATGGTTAAAATTACGGAATACCATAGCACAGACAAAGAATTACAAGTAAAATAGTAAAAAGAATGTAAATAATAAGCAACAAATGAAAATAATATTTAAGAAGTATGGGTATAGATGAACCGGCTTCAAACCAAAAGACAATTTTTTATCCTAAAAATAGCACAGCCAAGAGAAAAGGCCTACACTGGAGCATTCGACAAACCCAAAATAAAAATCTCTAAAAAGATCACCCAATTCACCCGAAAGTTGAATGAGAGGCGCTTCCACTTGAAGAATCTGCAACACTCGCCTCATCGCAGGCCTTCCTTCCGGTTGAGCATTGGAACAAAGCAGTCCCAAGCGGAGCACTCTCTCCATTTCGTCCTCAATATATTCACCATTAAGCTTTGGATCCGCTGCATCCATAAGCTTCTTGTTGGCCTGCAGCTCTCTGACCCACTCCAACAAACGAACTTAAGGGGCATCGGGAAAAGGAGCCACAGAACGCCTTCCACAGGAAATCTCCAACATCAAAACGCCAAAGCTAAAGACATCAGAGTCAGGAGTGGCTTTTCCCATCTGGGCCACTTCTAGTTCAATGTAGCCTCTCGTACTGTGAAACTCATAAAAATATCAATCTGATCTTTTATTATTGTGGATTTGATACGATTTTTCACCGCTGCAAATTTGATACGGATTTTTTGCAAATTTTATACAATATTTTACAGCTGTAAGATTGAACGTGAAACCGTAACAAATGTAATTGAGAATGGTTTTCTGAAAAGCAGTTTAACGGTTTCAGGTGGCGTGAGACAGGTTTCGTTGAAAGTTCATTCAAATTGATTCAATATATAGCCTATTGGCTAATTAGGGGTAAAGGTTTTATTTGACTACATGATGGCTGGTGATCTCTTAAAGCATAAGAACCATAATATGGGAAATATCATGTGAACTAAGGAAATGGTACTCTAGTTGCAAGGACTATTGTATGATTATGAGCTAAATAGAAGGTAATTTGTCATTTAATTTGATAATATTGTTGAGATTTAGTTAAGAGATAAAATAGTTGTAACTATACTATATAAATCCTTGAAGAGAAAAAAACATATACTCAAAATGGTGAGTGTTGAATTTCTTAACATTGGATTTTTAATGATAACTCTTGCCATCATGATTGATAAGATGAGGTGGAATGGGTTTGCGAATGTGGATATGAACATGTGGACCCTCTTGGCTATGTTCGGCCTATACCATTTGCTCAAAAGGATTGGAACCACTTTTGAAAGGAAAGAAATGTGCTTTTTAATTCTCGGTTGGCACGAGGCTACTTATCCTAATATTAATGAAACTTTTAATAGTATGAGTTGGCAGAAGGGAGTTTTGATAACTCATCTATCGAAACCAAAGATTAATAATTACATCTTAATTATGGTTTATAGGACCATTATTACCAAATCTCTCTTGACAATGTCCTCTAACCGTCTCAAGTTATCATCCCCCAACTTCGAGCCTTCGGAAAAGACGATTGGCGCATAGGAGGATATCATCACCTTTACTTGGAGTAGTACAAAGGTCATTTCTTATTGCCTTTCTTGGGAAAGGCTACTATCTTATTTATTCATTCTAGGTACTCTCAAAACTTTCATTCACTCTGCTCCTTACTGTCATCTGTGCCTAAGTATTCAACTTACTCTGCTAAAGAAAATGGGTGGGGATAGGGTTAGGACTAAGTTGGATTCTTGTGAAGAATTCTGCAAAGATGCCCTTGTGTGGCATATCTGTGTTGAGGGTGGTCTGGCCCCTCTCATGGAAAATCTTAATGGCCATGACGAAAACCTATCAATTCAATTTGCAAATGATTGGTGCAATTGCTAGGTTAAGTTGGGGGTATCTCCTTTGAAGTTAGTGAGGAGGTTATCGACAAGGCGACCAAGCTCTCTTGTAGTGAGCAAAAGCTGAAGAAGCACACTAAGGTCCAAGACGCGGATAGTGTGCATCAATTCTTCAAGGAAAATGAGCAACCCGAGTCAAGTTGCATGCGGGCTACGACAGAAGCAAACTACCGACACCGTGAGACTAGGTTTGTCTCATGCTTATGAAATATGTTACTCTTGAGGGTAGATATAAGTGTTTCTACTACTACCACATGCCCCTTCTAAACCACTTCAGGCATCACCTCCTTATTAGCTTTCCATTTTTCCTCCTGTTGTCTCTAGAACTCTCGGTTGAGGAGGCTATTGAGCTCACCACTTGAAATCCTGAGAAACCTTCTATCCCTCTGCTCCAAGGGCTAAGCCTGAGGTTGTACCACTTTCACCTTGCGCTTTGTCCCCTGAAGCACATTCATGCTACCCTTGTCAATGAGGAGCCTAGGTTAAATTCCACCCAATGAAACCCCCCAAAAACCCTCCATTGCTGCCAAATCTGGGTCCAAGTGCAAACTCAATCTTCCTGCTAATCAACCCACCCCTGACACCAACCTAAAACCTCTGGGTAAAAAGAAGAAAATAAAAATTAGCCCTTTGCAAATTCAGAGAAATGCGGTGGCTGGGTTGTGTGAATTAAAGAACACCTCTGTCAAAAAGGCTAGTAAATAGGTGGTTAAGACAAACCCCGATATGAAAAAGTAAAATTCGATCTCCTTTTATGTTGAAGAGGTTGATTCCAAGGATATGGAAGGGGATGCTAATACAAATGTTACTGGTGATGAGGATGCCACAAATGCCATTGAACCTGAATCTGGTGTGGAACATGCTAGTGTCAGAAGATTTAATAGGTTAGCTGGTAAACAAAAGCCAGAGGTCATAATTGATGAAATCCGAGGAACTCTGAACAAGGAACCAAACAGGAGGATAACAATGAAAAGACTGTAGAGGATCCGGATGACAACATTGACGGCCCTAGTCACGTCCCCGAGCTAAACAAGATGATTATGGAGGACTCCACCCTGGATTCCTCCACCCATCATCTGGGGAAGGAGGATGCTAGCATTCCTGGCCGTGGTATTGATGATGATCACAATGCTAAATACTGGCTCGGATCAGGACGCTGGAAAGGAAACTATACCATCTCACATGCTTCACCATTAAGGTGATTCATCACTCTGCCGTTACTCTTGCATCTGTGCTACAAGAGGAGATAAATAAACATGACCCGGACACTGATCCCAATTCCAGTCAGGCGAAAAAAAATATTTTCAAATTCCTCATGGAAGAATGGGAAAACATATCTAAGTAGGGGGCTAGGGGTTAGCTCCTGCCCGCTCACCTTGGCCACCATTGTTGCAGAATACGCACAAAATGGATCTGTTGATTGGGCCGTAGAGCCAAATTCCACAATTTTTGTTAGCATCCTCCCAGCCCGTGCCAAAGGGGGAGCTCGGAAACAACGCTTGGCAAACCATTTAAGCATTAACATAAGGAGCATTTTTGGGAGACATTACCGTTGGAAATGCTCTGGTATGTGCATATGCAAATGTGGAAGCATAGACAAGGCGGCATACGGCAAATTCATCGCCAGCAATTCACCGATGGAAAATTCACCGCCAACAATTCACCGTGGGAAAATTCACCGCCATGACAAATTCATCGTGGGAAAATTCACCGCTATGACAAATTCACCGCCAAGCTAAATTCACGGCCAACAATTCACCGAAGTGGAAAATTAACCGCATTAATGTTGTGGAAAATTAACCGCATTAATGTTTTTTAATATATATTTTGTAAACTTTGAATTTTTTTTTACAAATTATTTTCACCTACATTATTTTTGTGTTAGATTTGGTTAATAGTAATTTTTATTTTCATTTCAATTATTTTAAACGGTTAATATATATTTTGTGAACTTTGAATTTTTTTTAAAATAATTTTCACTTGCGTTATTTTTGTGTTAGATTTGGTTCATAGTAATTTTTATTTTCATTTTCATTATTGAAAAATATTTCTATTTTTATTATCATCAATCAAATTATCTAAAGTTAATGTGATTAATTTTTTAAATATTTTTATTTTTATTATCATTAATCAAATTCTCTAAATTAATGTGACTAATTTTTTATTATCATAAATTAAATTATTCTTTTGTAAAAAAAATTGAAAGTTTTTAAATATATATTAAAAAACATTAATGGCGGTTAATTTTCCACCTCAGTGAATTGTTGGCGGTGGATTTAACTTGGCGGTGAATTTGTCATGATGGTGAATTTCCCCACGATGAATTTGTCATGGCGGTGAATTTTCCCACGGTGAATTGTTGGCGATGAATTGCTGGCGATGAATTTTCCTAGAGCCAGACAAGGCATAGATGAACTATTTGACCGAATGGCTTACAGTAACGTGGTCTCATGGCCATAATGATTGCAGGCCACGGCACGAAATGGATCTATTGATTGGGCTGAAAAAACTTACAACCAACTGCAAATGGCATGTGCAAAGTCGAATTCCACAACTCTCGCCAGCATCCTCACGGCCTGCCAAAATAGAAGTTTTGGAAAGAATATGGCTATCTACCAAAGCGTAACAGAAACGGGGTTTTGGCAGAGATTATAGTTGTAAATGCTTTGAGCGATACATCTGAAAAATATGGAAGCATAGATAGGGTAAGTAAACTGATTTGACAAAATGCCTCAGAAATTTCACCTTGTGGGCGACGATTGCTAGTTAAACACAAAATGGCTTTGTAGAAAAGTTCTATAAACTTTCAAGCAAATGCTTTTTGCGGAAAGATTATAAAGTTCACACAAATAAAGCAAGATGCTAATGCCGTTTCAGTAACTTTGGGCGTTTATCTTCTCCCGATCGATCTGTACGCAATAGGCATGTGGTTACTTTTGTTATCTCCTCTGTGTATAACGAACTTCAAAAGAAAATAATAATAAAAATACCAGGTTTGAAAGTTACTACGCAAAGGTACCAAATGATTATAATAATGGTGGCTGCATTTGAGAAGGCATGAGGGAAGAAATTCCTCTAAGACTAAAGATTTTGAAACTCTGTATGCATTTATAGAGAAGGCTGAGAAGGAATTACAGTGGGAAAGCAATTCATAGAAGATCTTTATATATTTAGTGACCATTGGAATACTAACTGCCCTGATATGTGACCCCAAGATGTTATGGCTGCTATTACTAGCACTATCACCTTTGTAGCCTTTGATTTCATAGATGCTCACCCCTCCCTTGAGAAGGTTCCTTATTCTCTTTTAGAATTCTTGTTAGGTATGTTTATCACAGTAGATGGATTCAACAAGACTGACTTACTAGCTGCAATATACGATGTTGTTAAGCCTCATGCACGAATTGATAACACGCTTGGGTTAATGACTATCGATGACCACACAAGTCTTTTTTGCAACTGAGGTTAGAAAGTAGATTTTATTTCTTAAGAATTGAGACAAACTAGATCCAAAGAAAGTCTAATTTTTAATTAGTATTGTATTTTCAAGAATCAGTTATAACTCAGTTACAGATTGAAAAGCTACTACATATTCTCTCATTTGTAAGAGGAGAGAGTTTTCGGCTAGAAAACTTTTGGGTTCATTCAAATTGTACAGCAGCAAAAGAGTCTATGGAGCTCTTGATTTTGGATTAGTAAAAGATAATATGGTTGGCATATGAACTATCTTTTTTTTTAAATATTTTTTATCATGTCATTAATATATATGTTTCTTCTTAGTATATGTGTTTACTTTATGCAATTCGCATGATAGAATACATTGTTTTCTAATCTGCAAGTCATGAAATCTTATGTGGATGTATTTTTCTTATGTCAAATTATGTTCCATTTATAAAACCCTAGTTGCATTCTTTCCAGTTCAATAATTTTTTATCTGAAGAATGAATCTATGTGTTTATTTCTCTAGTTTTCTAAATTTTATTGTTAACCTTTTCCCATTTCAATTTTAGTTCGTGTCCCTTTCCTTCTTTCCAATCAAAAGCATATCCCTAAAAACTCCAATTTTATCAAATGAATGAGCTGCCCCTCTCAAACTCAGAGCAAGATCACTGATCCAATAGTGATCTCTTCAACTGTTAAAACATTTGCCGCTGCCTATTGGAGAAGTTTAAAACTATTTATAGCTAATATGGTAGTGAAAAATTTGTTAACAAATAGTTCATAGAAAGATTAAGGTTAACATGAAAACTACATGTGACTTCAATCCTATTTGGAAGGAGGTATATAAGCAATCCTTGGGTGCAAGATGCCCTTGGACCCAAGTCAGTATGGGCGGGTTTAGGGAAAAGCTTCAAGCTTGGGGTTGTTCGTAAGCATGATGATCCCTCTTCAGTGAGCTTCATCTAGAAGTTGGAATTCGTATCAAATGGCTAGAAACTCAACCTTTCAATTAATATGTCCCCACTAACTAGGTTTCAGCTAATAAAAAAGTAATTCATCATTATCAAGCTTATCTATTTAGAGATTTTGTGGTGTTTGGCTTTCCAAAATCTACTCCAACCTTGGATGAACTTTTATAGTCTGTGTCATCATGCTTTGTTTCAATGTGAATGTGTGAGAATACCTCTAAACTTATTTTAAATAAAATAGTTAGAGTTTGTGTCTTGAGCATTGTGGCCTTGTGTCTTGGACCAATGACAAGTATAGGAGGGTATAGGTTAGTCTCAAGACCTTGTGAGGTCTATTCTTCCAAGAGATAAAGGCATGACAAACTCGCCCATGACTTGGCTATGAATGAGTTGTGGAAACCTACTAACTTGCATCTAATGATCATGTTGAATTAAGTCATTATGATTTAATGTTCCCATTATGAGTTAATGATGTGAACAACTTTTATTATGTAAGGATAGTTTGCTTGCTCTAATTATATACCTATACCTAAATCTGTGTTAAGTTTAGAATTAAGCCATTATGATTTAATGTTCCCATTATGATTTAATGATGTGAACAACTTTTATTATGTAAGGATAGTTTGCTTGCTCTAATTATATACCTAAATCTGTGTTAAGTTTAGAATGGAATTCCTTCTGACTACCTTTCCTAACTATGGGAATTAATAGCAATTATTAACAAATATGGTATTGTGATTTGCCCTTAAATATGTTTAGTGGATAATTGTTATTCGTACTATGCAAAAATGTTATGTACTCAGAAGTATGATGTTGTTTAATATTACTACTATGACTTTAATTTCTGTCTAAATATAATGTGTTTCCAAATAATAATTAAATGAAGTAAATGAGCTTTCATACTACTTTATCAGTTTGTATTTATGTATATGTGTTTAGGTGAAGACCAACCCACGTGGGTTCAATGTGTTACTTGTGTCATAGATTTTATCTCCAAGACCATAGGACCATTGTTTAGAGTATGCTGTTGTGCGCTGCTATACTCTTCTCTTTGTCTGCTGTGATGGATTCTTATCAACAGTGAGTTAATGACTTGCAGATTTTAGTATAGACATTAATCTGCATTAGTTAGAGTGATGGCTTTTTTGGTTGTTTTTGTTTCGTAACGCATATCTTCACCATATTTCCTTTCTATTATGTTGTGTTCATTACTGTACATACAATAGGTTTATTTGTTCATTACTGTACATACAATAGGTTTATTTTTAACTGGCAGCTACAGAGGTTGTCTGCATCACAATACCTTCCCAAACACAAAGTGGAAGAAAAGACTTATTCAAAGGAAGGAAGTGCACGTGATATACTTGGAAAAGAAGCTTTGTGAGATTATTGTTCTTAACTACAATTTTACATATTTTTTTCATGGCATGCATCAAGAAACTCTCAAAGGACAGGAAAGATAAAGGAAAACATTAGGAAGATCTCAGGTCATCAACATGAAAATAAGAAGAAAAGAGTAAGGAAATGACATCTGAGATGATACAAATATTTGATTGAGGCGAAGAACCAAAAAACAGACTTGTGTGGAAGTGGATCGCAAGGATTAAAAATTGATCTTTGATAAGGGGATTCGTGATTATTGGAATTCTTGCAGCTCAGCACCTCTTTCTTTATACAGAAAAAATTGTGGGAAAAATGGGCAACTGGGAAATTTTAAAGACATATATAGCTCCTACCGCTTTTTATGAAATGTTTTTTTAAAGAATTCTTAGGTGCTTAAGTTTATTAATTGTCATTTTATAAATAATAAAAACCAATATTTTTACCCATAGTTCGAAGTGCAGACTCCAAACTCAGACGGATTTGCTATAGAGAAAGTTGTTGCTCCTATTAATCTGCATTAGCTTGTAGCCTTGTACCATGCAATTAGAAAACAATAAAATTGTAAATATAAATATTTTGAATGGACAATTGATGCAGACCACCTCTGTTGCTGCAAATCACATGCTCTGAGACTGATGCAGATTGCTTCTGTAGGTGTAAATTACATGCTTTGTTCTAGCCAATAAAGAACCAATACAATAGCGAATAAGACACAGCTCCAAGATTATAGCAGAAAAAGAAACATTTTATTTCCCAGCTTGAATACAGTACATGGGCCTTCTAATGGATTCCTCAGCATGTTCCCATAAAAACTAACTTCTACCTGCACACCTCCCCTAAGAAAACACGAAAACTAAAAACCGAATGACCACTACAGCCACCACCAACGGCACTGACAACCCAAAATTAACAAAATAGCTCAGCGAAAGGAAGCAAACAAGTAGTGGGGGAACCCTCATAAAAGGGCAGTTACATCATCCTCCTATCTTTTAAAAATTATGAACCTCCAGTTTTAGAGGAATCTGCTTTTGTAAACTTCATGTTGAATTTCGTCGCTACCAATATGGGGGTGCAGGCCTTCCAATAGTCTTACCTTCAAGGCATTCTCTTGGTATTCATTGGCACAATCTGAGCCACCATTAAATCTTCCAACCCATGCTATTCCACGGTCAATAGGAGTCCAGTGTCAGTTCTACCATCCAGTTGGACAGGCAAAGCCAGGTGAAGACTAACGCAGAGCTGACCAAAGAATTGCTTCTACTACCACCCATAGACCGGAAACTTCTTCCCTTGTCCCAGTCATGCTTCACACCACTGTTCTCAGACTGAGTTAAGCTTCACCTTTGACCAAACTTTCAATAACATTCTTGGAGTATTTCTATGATCTTGCTTATACTCCCATAATTCACTATCCTTCTCCATCCAACGAAAACCATTTGTAGGATTTTTAAATGTTTCCTTCAAACGAAGATCACAACCAACTGCAACTTCAACACCTATCCCCTAAAATGTGCCTACAATCGTGCCAGTTGAGTCTTGTTGCAACACCACTTCTTTTTCATCGATTCTTTTTTTAATTACAGTCCTCAATTCATTTGCCTTTTGATGCCCAAACATGCTTTTAGCTTACTTTTTTGCTTATATAGAATTTTGTTTCTCTTTAGGCTCAAATCTAGCTTTTGATTAGAAGAGACAAAGCTAACATTTCAAATACTCCTTTCTCTTTCCACAATTTTAGATGTCTCCTTCCTTCATGTTGTATCTCATAAGTATTATCTCAAGTTTCAACCATGATAGACTACTTTTTGGACATGTTGCCGAGGCTACTTAATAGCAAATGACAAGCATCCTTCAGCACCACATCATATAGCACTTTGTCCACATAAGGACCGATTTTAAAAGCAACAAGACAAGATTGATCCACAAGTACATAGCGTTCCTTCTTCAACCAAGAAATCTTCTAATGGTTAAATGTAGGAATGCAAACAAACTGTAATTTATTAACCATTTATGTACTCACTAGATTGTCGATAAATCCACCATCTATAATCACCTTGCACACTTTGTCCTGACGCTTGCTTTTTGTTCAAAAGATGCTCTTCTTTGAATCAGCTTCTATGGTTTCTTTATTCCCAAATATCAAAGTTCTTCACAACATTGAGTTCTCTCGTCTCTACTTCAACTTCTTCCATCAAAGGTTCTTCTTCTTCAAAGATTAACATTGGCCTTTTGGGGTTCTAATGACAATCCAATGTCTTATGGGCTTCATTAAAAATGAAACACCTCAAGGGCTTCCAATCTCTAGAGGATTGTATTCTTCATCCCTACCTCAAACGCCTCCCTTTCTTCTAAAAACAACCTTCACATTCTTGCCTTCTTTTGGCTCTTCACTCATGGCAGGTTCTGAGGAAACTTATTTCCCTCTATTCTGGCTGCTATCACCCCTTCTAGTCACCATCTTGCTTTTCCAATTCAATTTCTCCTCCACCTTTAAAGCATATTTATATGCCTCATCCAAAGTAGATGCCTTCACCAAGGCAAGATCGTCATGAAGTTGAAACTTAAAGCCCTTGACATACCTAGCTACTGCTTTTCCTTCATTCTGTTTTTAGTTTTATATCAGCCCGAATTTGAAGCCTCATAAATTGCTCGGTATAAACTTGAATACCAACACACAGGCCTTCTCATGGTTTCTTCAGCCTGTTCACAAAAAAATCAACTTCTACCTAGCACACCACCCCAAAAAAACACAAAGAATTGAAAATAAAAAAAAGAAACACATAATCGATTACTACAGCCGCCATCAACAGCAGCTAAAACACAAAATTACAAAAATAGCTCAGCAAAAGGAAACGGACGGGTTGTGGGGGACCTGTCATAGAAGGGCAGTTACATAAAAAATCAGGAACAGTGGCTGCTATGGAAAAGGATTCTCAGAGATGAGAAGGGGAGGTGTAGGGCTTTGTGAGATAAAATTGCAGCACTAAATTTCCTATTTACAACTAAACATATTTATTTTACATGTACCTTTCAATTTTCTTTCATGGTTTACACCTAAAATTTCAACAATGCTAAATTGTCTATGTTGTTAAAATCCTACCATAATTTAGAATCCATCAGATTCGATACAGAAGAATCTTTCAGTACTTGTTACCATTAGGTGGTGTGATTCAATTCAAGGAGAGGAGTTGGAAGAATAGTTGTGTAAGCTTTGAGGAACAGAATGCATGATAGTTGATAGAGTGATTTTGATTCAGCTGCATGCCAATATTGTGACTGACGTGGTGTGAATGTTGTGATGATTTTGTGAGAGTAATAATAGTGTAATTTTGATGCAAACACCTCCGTTCCTGCAAGTTAGTATCAAGAAAACATATACTCTACCCTACACATCAACTCCAGCAGAGGACTCTATTCTTGAGATTCATACTCAGGAATATGATAGTTACAACTTACAAGTCAAGATGCTGAATTTAAAAGTAGAAAGAGGCATGTTCAGGTCATACCAATAAAAAAATACAGCACTGTTTTATTTATTCAGGATTAAAAAAACAGATACAGAAATGACATTCAGCACTAGAAGCCTTAGAACAGCCCAAGGAAAACAAAATTGCCGCTCAGCACCATCAACAACTCTAGTATCTCTAACCTTCCAGTATGCCCAGATCACTTGTCAAAGAAAAAGGAACTCCTACCGAAAAACCCCAACACCCTGCTACCAAGGGAAATTCCTCTAAATCAAAACCATAACAGCCACTACAATAGGCCGTTACACACCAAAATTTAACACAATTAAAAAGATGGGTAACTGACAAAAGAGTGGGGGCCCTGCCATAAAGAAGGCGGATACATCAAATTTGGGATTAGAATTCCCATTTTGTATTCAGGTTTACTGTACTGAAACTTATGCTTCACTATAATTATAAATGTTAATGCTTGCTTCAGATTATTTTTTTTTTGTTGGAGGGGGTATGTGATATTTTTAATTTTTATATGACACCCATTTTTATGTGAATAAGATGATTAGTAGAATGAAAAACCCTCTTACTTGAAAACTTAGCACCGATTCCGATGTTAAATCTTATCTTTCAAGCAGTCAAAAAGAAATTAGAACCGATTAATGTTTAAGCAGAGCCTCCCTTGCCACATGCCAAAATTGAGAATAAAATATCTCACAACAGACAAACAAGCAGGTCTGAATCATGTTGTCAACCACAGATTTTTAAGAAAAGTGGAGGAAATTAAAACATTGAAAGTTTTTAACAGCTCCAATGAAGTCATGAGATATTCGCATCTTCATTCTTCATTCCAAGAAGGGGTCAGTCCTTACACATTGAATATCTCCGTAATCATTCTGTATGCTTAAAAAGAAATCACGAGACCATATTGCCACTAAAAGCAAATGGAGATTCAACAACATAAACAACTTTTGGAATGAAAGCGAAAAATGCACGGAATGAATTCACCAGTTCAGTACACTAATCCTTGCTAGTGAGGATGCTCTCCTCAGGTACAAAACATCTTTAAAGAATTCCATACATCGACCTTCATCATATTCGTCTGGTAGCCGGATTTCCATTGTTTCAAGATACGGCATACTCTGGAGCAAGCAACTTATTACTGCAATCTCTTTGTAGTTATACTCGACTACGTCTACGCATATTTTCTTAAGGTTAACATGTGGAGAGGTGAGGCAAACAGGTATAGGATCTCTTGCCAACTCCTGCTTTGCATGGCCATGGACAAGTAACTTTACCAAGGGTTCCTTCCTCACATTGTTTAGAAAAGAAGTCTTTTATTTATATATATTCAAAATGCATGACCTTAAACTATCAACTTAAAAACTATGGAACTTGAGGTTAAGAAGTTTGTGTAAATACCTGTACAAACGAGCCCATTATATCCAACCACTGAAGATTTGGAAGCCTGTGAAGCAGGTTTAGTAGAGGAACATCCATCTCTTTTTTCCTTTCAAAAGGATGACCCAAGTATATGTTAAGTCCCTTCAAGGACCGGAGGTTGCCTACTATGTGAAGAAATCTACTTGCCGAAACATCTCCTGGACTCAGTTCTTCTACGTAATCTATATACAATTCCCTCAGAATACTGTTACAGTCCATTTTAAGTTTAAAGATGGCAGAAGAAAGCTCATAAAACCTTTCACCATTTACACTCAAATCCTCAAGCATGGACCCCAACATAATTTTAAGTTTGGGGCAGTTAACAGATAGAGATTTTATGCGTTCCACATTCAAATGTCTAATGGTGGGTGAAGAGATTACTACATTACCTAGCCAATCATCTACCATTATTTCAAGTCTTTGCAGAAGGGGGCAGAGCGAGATGAAGGAGACTAAAGACTCATCTGTCAATTGAACACCGTAGAGGTGACAAGCAATCAGGTGGGGAAATCCAACGAAATTAATTGGGATACTGGTGAGAACGTAGTCGCGCAGATCTAGTGTTACGAGATGCGAAAATGAAAAGAGAGCAGGGGGTGGGGTTTCTTTTAAGGCACGGCGACGCTCATCAACACGCTAATAAACCGGCACGTAGCGGACAGACAGAGTGAGGTGTTGAACATTATACCGAGATGCATATCTTACCCATTTGCACACATTTTCATGAGAGAAGCACCGTTGGTTATGATCGAACCCGGTGTTGAAGAGGTGAAAGGCCTCCAGATTACGTGAATGCTTAAGCAAGATGTTGGAAATTATATCCTCAACTCTTGACATGAGGAGTGGGTCGAGAGAAGGGCAATCAGGCCCCAAAACAAGATCCGGTGAGAAAGCGAGTTCAGGCATCTGAGAATAGAGAAATCTCCACCTCTTGGAAAGAATAGAAGATTTGACAGTATCTTTTATTGGGATTTTTGATAGTATGAAAGAAAGAAGAGAATCAGGAAGTGTGTAGAATGCATCATGGGCAGCCATGCTTGTGACATAAAATGCAAAAACAAGAGATCGATGATCTGTAAAAATCCCTTTTGTTGCTTTGGGGTTTGTTATGATGGTTGATCAAGGCTCTTTTCCCTTTTGGGCTAAATTGTGTTAGCCTCAACTCATTACTAAATTTAATATATACAAAAAAATATCCTTCCAATTGTCAATTTGGTCAAAAGAGGGTTGAGTTTACCTCGTAGATGCTCCTTATGTAAAGAAGGGGAAGAAAATGTTTCTCATTTATTGGTGGAATATCCCTTCTCATAGGAAGTTTGGATCCTCCTACTCTCCTTGTTCAAGGTTACTTGGGTTTTCCCTAAAGACAAAAGGGATGCTGGAAAAATGCTGGAAAAATGCTGGGAAAATGGCATTCTTCTTTAGAAATATATCCTTATCTTTTGTGGTGTATTGCTTTGTGAAAATGGCATTCTTCTTTAAAAATATATCCTTATCTTTTGTGGTGTATTGCTTTGCCTAATGCTATTAGGATTTATGGAAGGAGACGAATAATAGAATCTTCTATGATATGAAGTATTTAGTGAGCAAGGTGGTGATTAAAATGTGTTTAGTCATAAAGGAGAACTTTCTTATAGTTATTAAGAAAAAAATCTTCTAACTCCTAAAATTAGGTATATAAGGTTGACTTGGAGATTATATCAGTTTGGAAGGTTGACTTTAATATTTCAGTTCTCTTCAATGATTCTAAATCCCAAATACATAATATTATTAATAGTCCCCTTCCCCGCTAATTATCACAATCTAAACTTTCATAGAGCCTCAAAAGAAAATCCTAGCTAGATGAGTGTTCAAGGAGTGCTAAGACATGATAAAGGTAATTTGATTGTAACACTTTCAATTGATTTGAGAAATCAAATCAACCAATTTTCTAAAGCCATGGTAGTCTACAATACCTTAAAAGTAGCCTTGCAAATTGGTGTTCAATCCTTAATCATTAAAGGGGATCCAATGAATAGAATAAAGTGTCTAAAGAAGAGAAATAAACCTAATTAGATGCTTGAAGGCTTGATAAAGGAATTAATTGGTACTATTGAAAACATAATAAATGTTAACAATATCCATATTTTTAGAGAAGCTAAAAGAATATTTTTTTATTGTGAATTTGAGGGTCTACTATCATGTTACCACTAGAGAATAATGACATGTTCCCCTTGGAAGTCATTAAAATTAATAATGATGAGAATATAAATTATTAATGTTCACTATCGAGTTAGGATGGAAAGGATTTGGGTAATTGATCACATGAGAGGTTATATTAATTATAATGGTTTGATGTGCTTTAAAGATCTCTCTAGTAGCTTTTATTTGTTCTTCACATCAATGAGCTTTGGTAAAAAGAGCATTGGTGTAATTTTGTAGGGTAGAGACATTGTTGGCATATTATGGGGTGGAGAAAATTTGATAAGGAATTTCAAACAATGGGATGTGATATAAATCATGTTGATCCTCTGAGTTGTAATATCATGAAGAAAAAGCAAAGAGTTTGGAGTATTTTGATGAATGTGGGTTTAACTCCCTATTTGGAGAGACTAAATGGGCATGACACCCCACTAGCCATTGATTTTGTAAAAGGGTGGGACAATAGGCATGTCATGATTCAAGAGATAGACTATAAAGTTACAAGGAATAGTTGGATCAGGTTATAAGGCTCTCTTTGATGGGGGCATTTTTTAAAAGAGGTGAACTAGAGATGATACAATTTCCATTTTCTTGAAGCATAGTGAAGAATTAAAAAATTGTATTCAAGACATGCTAGGAGTTTATTAAAGCCCCTATGGGATGAGTTTCTCTTTCTATCATGAGGTACATAACTATAGAAAGAATATTTAAGTCTATGTATTGATATCTATTCATACTCTTGAAGCACTTTAGGCATAAAAATGGTCTCCTTTTCACTTGTTGTATTCCTTATATAATTCTACCAAGGACTATAAACATGACCTAGGGATGATACACCTCCATTAGGGTTTAAAATTACTTATAATGAACTTTGTTAGAGTTAAGAATTCCAAGGTTCATTGTCAACGTGTTAAAAGTAAAGAGGTGAAGATAAAAAGAATGATCCAAAATACTCTAACTCTACTTCTAGGACACATGAAGACTCCATGGATGACACGTGGGAGGCTAAGGAGGAAGTGTATGCCACATATTCAAATACTAAGTATTCCCCATCTAAGGAGAGTAGTCCAGGATTACAAGATGAAAGGGTGGTGGAAGGTGATTGTAAGAGAATTGAGAGCTTAAAAGAGGGTAAAAGTAAGAAGAGAGACCCCATCAAGGGTCAATCCTAGGTTCCCAAGGCTTTAATTGACAATTCTACGGAGGGTAAAACCCATGTTGCCAAGGCTATAAGTAAAAATTCTAAGAATAGAGGCATCAATATTTACGAAAACCCTAAGCTTTTGGAGGGTCCAAGTATTACGAGCAAATGTAAAACTAAGGATTTTCCAAAACCATATTATTGGTATAATCTTTCCTAGTATCCTTGATCCTTATCAATCCCTTTGCAAGGACTTTTCTTTATTAGAGTCTAACCCTTCTTCTTTATATGAATTGTTTGATATAGTAAACCATGTGATCCAAAATTTAGATACCTTATAAGAAAATTTTGAAGCACAACACAACCTTGTCATATGGTTTTGTGTTGAAATTAATAGACTCAACATTAACTAATAAGGATGGAGAAAAAATGGTGATGTAAAACTCAAATTTAGAAGGATTATGCTAAAATCTTCATGAACTAGAAAGTCATCCCTCAAGTTAAAAAATTGGTTAATGATTGCAATGAGCAAAAGGTTAAAATTGAAAACTTGGGTGAAGAGTTTAAATAGGGCCAAGATAATCACAATAACAAATTGAGTTTGCTAGAAAAGGAAATAGAGACTATAAAGGACAACTTGAATAGGGTTATAGATATAAAAAAATGCACCATTCAAAGTAGCACGATGGGGATCAATATCCTAACAAAGAAGATAAAAAAAAATTGATTAAGATTTAGAGGTTCCCATTTTTTAGGGTAAAGTTATGAAGGCAAGTCCCAATGTTGGAATGAGTGGTAGTAAGAAAAGCATCTATGAGGAAGAACAAAGAGAGTTATTGGACTTTATGGAGTTACATGATACTTTTTATAAATAGGAATTGGAAGCTACTAAAATACTAAATACTTTGTAGGAATTTGGTCCTTGTTCTGGTGTTTTGTTTGTTCTTTTGAGAAACATGCTATTGTTTCATTATTTTTTGCTAATACATTGTTGGTTGTAAAGGGTTTTAGGGCCCCTTAAAAACCTATTTTTCCCCTTTTCATCAAAAATATAAATACAATGGAAGATAATTTAGCAATATGAAAGAAAATTTGACCAAAATAAGCTCCCTCTCTCTACAAGTAGCCCTTGGCCATAAATTTGGCCTTATATCTCTCTAACTATCTGATGAGCATGATTAATAGCTAGTTTTCTCTTGTTTATTCCATATCTTTTAAACACTTTAAGTTGTTTATTTCATATACATTCATGAACTTATGTACCTTTTATATCCTTTATGCAATCTAAACCAAATTTTGATGAGTGGAAATATGATTATGATATGTTGATATTTGCATGATGAATGAATGAATGTGAATGAATTTTAGTTTAAATCTATGTTTAATTCATGGTTGTTAATATTATGTACTATTTGGATGAGAACTAACTCCTTGTAGCCAAAATAGCAACTTGTAGCCATTGAAGAACTCAAGCCGCAACCAAAGAATTTCAAGTCGATAGCAGGGGAGATTCCAGAATGTTGGGCACATGACAGTTGCAAAAAATGATGAAGTTGATCGTTGGAGTGATCAATTGGGAGTCATAAGAACATTCAATAAGATTATGGAAGGATAAAGGAGTTTGTGGTGAACAAGGAAACTACCATGACTATTTGTGTAGAGCATGTCTCTGCCATGTCGTTTAAGCAGAGTTGCAAACCTAGTCATCTTCTTCTATCTATTTCAGTTATAGTTTTTATTGCAAGGACTTTGTCTCTCTCTATTTTGAAGGAGAGTGGACACTTTCATTTAATTTTAGTTTTAGTCCTTATGAAAATAAACCTCCTCTCAAACCTATATAATTGGATTGGTGGTTGAGGAGCATATCTAGTTAGAATTATATGAGTTTTTTATATTTCCAGTATTGATTTCTAGCAGACAATATTACATTGTTAATCAGTTGTAATAGATATGAACTCATGAATGAAAGATCCGTGAGGATTTTTGTCATGTTTTGAGAATTGAGTTATGTATAATGAAGATGTTCCACTTTACCGTTATGTTTAGTTGATTCAAGTAGCACATACTTGGTTTATCCCATGGGAACAACAACTTGAGAAAGGGCCACTAAAGGTATTTTTCGCCCACCTTTAATTTATGTTGTTAGAATAAATATTGATATTATTGCATTCATTTCAATAGATTCTTCATTGCACGCATGCAAATGATATCTTGTTTTATGATTCACCTATATTGAGTCTTTGAGTCATCCTCCAAAGTAAGTCAAGTAGTTAGGAGTAAGAGTTAGCGGTTTTGATGAAGTTGTAGAGTTCAGGTTAGCAGTTATCAATTACAATGCTAAGTTGAAAGTACCTACAACATCAGCAATAGGCTAAGTTATTTCCCTTGTTTTATAGTTTATGCTTTATTTCACTTTCAATATTTACTATTTTCTTGCACATGTGTAAATCACCTATACTTGATGATATAGGTCATGTAGAGTCTATGAATGCACATACAGTGCTAGCATCATCAAAATCTTATGAATCCCTAGTTGATAATTAAATGAAGCCTTAGCAAGGGTTTAGTGGACTGTCCAACTAGGAACCCTTCCTTTGAATTGTGTGTCTGACACCAAGTTGACTAGACATAAGTTAGGTCTTACATTTTTGGCATCATTGTCAGGGATGGTGCTACATTTAGGATTCTCCTATGTGATTTCAAAGCTTTCATAGTTAGGATTTTTCTTTCAAGCATTAGGGTAATTAGGTTTTTATTATCAATATAAAAATATTTTACTAACAATGTGTAGGAGTTGTTGATTCAAAGAGTCACAAATATTGTATGCAGAGGTGGTGAGATGCTCTGAGAATATTTTTTCCTTCAACACATGAAGCTTTAGATGATACTAGTGATCATAGTGAATAGAGCAAGGGTATTCCTGAAGAAGAATCTTCCCTAATACCAATATCCATATTAGAAACATAGGAGACTTCCCACACATAAATCATCACCATGGGTGATGTTGCAATGGAAGACCCACCAGAGTATGTAACCTTTGAGTTCCCCATTGCCAACTAGGAGAGAGAAACTACACTGAAGAACATACCTCCTTCAACATTACCTGTCTTCTATGGGTTGGTCACTAAGGACCCAGATACATTCCTATTTGAGTTTGATGTGTTGTGCAGAATTTATGATTATACTACAGATGCACATAGGCTCAAATTATTTCCAACAATAGATTTAGAAAGAGATGTTGTTCCAAATTGGAATTCTATGAAGATAAATTTTCTAGAGAAGTACCAAGACTACTGTAGAGGAATTGACAGAAAGAGAGATGAAATCTTTAGGATGTCACAAAAAGAGGATGATTCTTTAGAAGACTACATGGAAAGGTTCCAATTTTTCCTTAATAAATCCCACCAAAATAGTCTCTCTGATGAGTCTTTAAAGTTGATATTCTTGAGGGGGATTAATGAGGATTGTATGGATGCATTTAACCTCATTGGGGCAAGAGATATTTCTCAAGCACCATTTGAGGATATTTTTAAGTCATGCATGAACTATTCAAGGTTAGAGGATATAAGACATCTTCCATCAACAAACCATCCAATAGAGTATCTAGAGTTGAATTGAGTAATATTATGTCTAATATGAATGAGGATATTATCATCCATCTAGCTACGCAACTAGATACCCTCCATATTAAAAAGAAATAAGAAGAGGCATAAGCAATTCTTGTATAATACTATTCACATTATAGGCAAAGAAAAACTAACTACAAATACAAAAGGTGGCAAGTATATCTGAAGATGAGCAAGGGGCATTAGACTTTCATGCATTGGAATGAGAAGATCGACAAGTATTCTTTATAGCTCAAAGGAAACCATGGAAGCCAAGACAAGGTATGCATCAAGATCCTTTGAATTACAACGTGTCATTTCCTGGTAGCAATTCAAATCTTCCTAATTGGAATCCTCAATATTCTTGGTCCAATATACAAAACTAGCAATTGCCAATTCCTCAAACCAATTGGAATCAATAGCAACAAAATATGTTTCCACCATTAAACTACCAAGGATATAATCCTCAATGGCCATCTCAACTAAATCAATGGCAGCCTCAGTGGCAAAGATGCCAACAATGACAAAACCAAAACATGAATTACCAGTAGCCACAACAACAAGCCATTATACCAAACCCAACAAACTCGGCACCACAACCACCTAGAGCACCTCAGTTGCCAGCCCAACCTGCACCTAACCCCAATAACATGCCTATTCAATAGGCTTACACTAATGAAGTTTTTCAATACCCCACTTATGGAGTAGAGGTGAGTGGTATCCACCTTAAACTATGGAAGAATTTGGTTGGCCCTTCATCTCCTCAAATTAATGAATTAATTGATGAGGAACTCACAACAAAGAGCTTGGAAAATCAACCTAAGGAGCTCAAGTCAAATCAAGTTAACCAAACCAAACCAAGTCTAGAGCCTCCATTCCCTAAAAGATTGACAGTTCAAAGGCATCAAACACAAGCTGAAACTGACTTGTTGGTATAACTTAAAGATGTTTGTATCAAAATACCTCTTATCCAAGCCATTAAAGAGGCTCCTATCTACACTTTAAAAATGTAAGGGAATTATTCCTTAAAAATCCAGGAAGGAAGAGAAAATATCCTTAAACTGTACATGTCTTAGGACAACTTGCAGACATTATGTTGTGAAACATAACTATCCCCAAGTATGTAGACCTTGGGAGTCTTTTAGTGGATGTAAAGATAAATGTCACCCTCATTAAAAACACCTTGATTGACTTGGGAGTAACCATTAATGTAATGATTAAAGAGACAATGAAGTTATTACAATTAACTGAACTCAGACCTACACCCATTGTTCTGTAGTTGGTAGATAGGTCCACAGTTAAGCTTGAGGGTGTCATTGAGGACTTGGCACGATAAAATTGGATTTATGGGAGTACCCTATAGATTTCATGGTCATATAGCCAAAATATAATCTTGCAGGCTACCCCCTCATATATGGGAAGACCATGGTTGGCAACAATAGATGCCTTCATAGGCTACAAATCTAGGAATATGATTATCTCTGATGGGAATGCACAACTAAGAAATTAGTCTTGTATCCACCAACCCAACCACATGCAAACCTAAAACAAACCATTTGGCCTACACTAGATGAGGATGATCAATACTCCTTGTCAGACTTGATGAGTATTGAACACAATCCCTTGTTAGAACACCAAGATGGAGATGAATTGATAGTAAAAATCATGCAAAATGACTATGGTAGGGACCCACAACATCATGAATGCTTGGAATGTTTGTAGGATCCTCTACAAATCATCATCCTTGTTAGTTCATTTGAGTCAATTTCCCACATATTTCACAATTTGTTACCACACCAACGTATCCTAAACATAGAAGGAATTGACATCTCATCTGTAACATGCCAACCATTCACTAAAGTAAAAATTCCTAAGTTTTCATTGTACAAGTAAATAAATTATGTAACAAGCCATTGCAATAAAATTTATCTTTTCTTTATTTAGAATATATGAACAAGATACCATAAAAAAATACAATAAAGATTCCATTTCATTGTAATAACTTCACAAGCTACAACAATACAAAAATGCATACATTTACATATATAGCTCAAATGAGCTTTAGAACAAATAGCTTATAGATGGTCCAAGATCCTTCCTTTCAAATCTTGGTTCTTTTGTCACCTGCTATGGAGGAGAAGCATCACTCAAGTGCTTTTCTACCAACCACAAACTCATATGCAGTCCCCTGCACATCTATCATTTGATAGATGGCCCTTCCCTTTGATGAAGAGATTGGTAGAGCAATTGAATAAAGACAACCAACTTAGCATAGTGTTGTGTCCTACATAACTAGAACTTATAAACCCACAATTTGGAACTAGCATGTAATACTAGATCACAGTGAATTGACAGTGGAGCCAGAGGCGGTCACACTACTTTGGCCAAAGTGTTCTCATTCAGTACTTCGAATGAAGGTCATCTATCACATACACTACTTAGGGCCGATTTGACTTAAGGCCATCATAAACTACACATAGGTTCTTCCATCAATGGATAATCTATCACCCCAGAGATAACCAATCACCATTTCTACAAACTTGGAATAAATCTGCTTTAACAAAGTAAATACACAGGCTCCCTCCCATACTGGATAAACAATCCTAGGAGTAAACACTATCTATTATAGTTAAATAAATAACCTAGCTAAGAGTAACACATATGCCACTCATGTTCAATCACATCTTGTATTTAATACTTATGATTTACACAAATCTCCTATTATGGAGTACATACAAGCACATCATAAAAACAACATAATAGCTTCTATTTCCTTTTCAAATCCATACTAGTTTCCCTAAATGCAAGTACTCATAATAGACAATTCAAAGCATTCATGGAGAACAATCTTTCAAAACTAAAATAATAAAGAAGAAATATCCTTGTGCTTGTTTTCGCTATCCAATCAAATAACTGCACATCGGTTTCACATAACAACAACTAACTCAAACTTGATTCCTTCTACTATGTCACAATAACTCCTTTCTCCCAAGTTGATGATATACTTCTCTCAAAATATTAATGCCCTCACAAAGACTCTCATCTCTCTCTCAAACAAACATAATATTGTAGCATTGGATTGCAGAGCAAAATACATAAAATACTGTGCATAAGCATATGGGATGCATCCTCAACAAATGAGTTTTCCCTGCTATTTATACAACAACAATGGGGCCTCACATCCTACAGATTAGGCATGAATATTGACAACAATTACCACGCACAACCTACTCACTCGACTTAGTAAAAAAGTGGTACAAATATAAGAACTTACTCAACTAATCACAACTACATATCGACCTTGTTGATTCACAACAATAAGATACTTATTCAAATCAACACATGATTGATATGGTGTAATTTGAATTAATCAAACAATGGACATCTACAAAAAATAGGTTTCCAAAGGTGGCACCAAGTAAATACTCTCTATCCAATAGTTGGTGTGGTTTCTATCATATTTGAAATAGTCAATAACAAATATGCAACACCAAGCTTGCATCGACTAAGTCTTTGGCATGAGTCAACTAATTACATTTATTAGTTTGACCACTTAAATGACTTGTTCACAACTTAATATGCCTTTTACAGCTGTTAATATATGCATAAAGACATAATGATAAGAGGTTTACCAAGTCAAAGAAGATTGCACTAAAGGCATCAACTAAGTCTCCACCATATATCGACTTAATGTTGTGAATTAATTTGTAGAATACTCGCTTCTAAATGTGTGGGCAACAAGAGTAATACTCGACCTCTTAAAACACAGTCATAAGTAACATATAATCAGTCCCAATTACCCTTTTATACTCTTGAATTTTTTCAAACAACTCATTGCCTTGTCTATGCTATTGCTTACTATTATTCTTTCATATATTTCTTCCAAGCATCCATATCATAGAAAAGGCAGTGAACTGTTTGAAAAGATGCCTCTGTAAAAAGTGGTCTCATGGAATGCCATGACAAGCAAATGCAATTGGAAGCTACTCCTACTTATTACTTATGCTATGTGAAGTAATTGCATCACTGCTTATGTTGACTTTCTAAACAACTGTATTGTAGTTGAAATGTTGTCATCTATCAAAATCTAGTTATTAGTTATGGAATGTGAAGTAATGCTTTGAGTTTGAAAGATGTGCAATGCAATGTAATAAACGATATGAATATAAACTACACAAATCTATTAAGTACAATTCATTAGTTAAACTCTTTATTCTATTACCTGTGTGTAGGTTTTTCTAAATCCATTGGCACTGAGACGTGTTCCCTCGAAACCTCCAATATTTTCCTATTCAACATCCAAAATCACATATTAGAATACCATTCATAAAACAATGCTATTAACATGTAATAAATTTATAATTGTTTACTAGTGACATACCTCAACGGTAGATGAAGTGGAGAAATAAGCGGGTGTACGGCCGGTGTATCTAATATCAACATTGTGACCCTAAAATTTTATTAAAATCATAAAATTAAATTAGTTAATCTTGCATTTCAAAATTGAAATTTAATAAATTAAATTCAATGAACATGCTAACATTTACCTGAGAATCGATGCCACAGGCCTCATTCAAAATTTCAGTTTCCCTCGCCATCTCCATAGTTGCATATGTATCCTGCGTAGTAGCTTCTTGAGTGTCGGTGGCGTCATATGAACAAGTCACCCCACAAGCCTGACACAAATGGGATCAAATCCCACCACTCGAAGACTCCCCTGGATGGCGCTGTAGTATAGGGCTGGCATGCTGGATGACACTCTGGGTCAAAGAGCTGATGTACTGCAAAGTCTCTACCTCGGCACTCTCCTTTGCGATGGAAGGGATAATGATGTGCTCATGAGGTGGCCTAGCAAGAGGTCGTCTCACTTGCCGCCTAGGATCTTGATGTGCACTGGGTTTATCTTGAGCTGACCCCCCACCTCTCCCCTAGAAGTCCCTCATATCAAAATAATTTGAAATTTTGTTCAAGATGAAATAGTTTCCTCAAGAAATATTACATGAATTCACAATTGTTGCATGGTGGGTAGTCAAAAACCATGTACCACCTATAAAAAAAAAAGGCCTTAATCTATTGGTGATGCCACCAATGGATAGGAAACCTCTTCGCATTGAGGGTAATATTTGCATTTGTGCGTGGGTCAGTGAATAATGAGCACAAACATAATTTTGTAATTTTTAGATCTTTTACATCTTTATATGATAATTTATCCCGGTAATAATCCCTAGCCGCCTGCCTCCTATCTTGCCAACTAGTTAATTGTTTGTTGATTGAATCTACATGTTTTAACATTTCTTTGAGTGAAGTTGCAAGGGTCATGTTAGGTCTCAAAAACACTGGTTGGAAACCACAAGAGGTTTCCAAGCTCTTGATATGTTTTTGGCTAACGTACAAGGTCAAATGATGAGTTTGAACCTTCTACTCTTTAGGTTATGCCAGACCTAGGCTGGTTTACCTATGTGAATGAAGCAGATTTGAATTGTGTGTTTCTTCCCTAGGCATTCTATCCACAATGGCAATTTGAAGTGGAGAGATGAAATCCTAATTTGGTATAGATTGTATAAGTAATCTTAAAGTAAAGATCAATATGTTCAGTTAACAGATGTAAAAAATAAAATGAACGGAACTAAATGATGGAATGTATGAGACCAGTGCCTTGTTGGGTATACGAAGTCAAGTGAAAGTCTAGGATGAGTGGATTATACTTGGCAGGAATTCTAATTGTTTGGCATTTCAATATTAGTCTATAACTTGTATAAACTTGCAAGAGTATAATTACCAAGTTATACTTAATGATCCAAATGATACTTCTAAATTATTGTGAATGACTGAAAGGATTTAATCTCTACTTGAAAGAACCGATCGATCATACCACACAAGTACAACAAATGTGTATTGATAAACTGAGTATATGCTTGATATATCAATTTAAATAACAGAGAAACATCAACTTTGGAGACAACCTGATAATATTTTCAATTAAGTCAACAAACAATTGATACCAGTATGACACCACAATATCAAAGATCTTCCATTAACTTCTTCAGAATCATGCTTGCAACATAGTCTTTCGAAACATCATGGAAAATTTTCTACTATCTATCTACCCTATTCACCTATATCTGTTTTATCACTATGAAACAAATATATATATACATCAAAATTTTGATGCGACGTGTCCCTTTAGAAATGTCTTTTGCTAATAATAACAATTTGTTGGTGTAATTAAAAGTGTTGTACCTTGTCCTAGGTCATGATTACACCTTAGTTAAGTTTACTTAGTGACCACATAGGAGGTAGTTGGAGAATTTCCACTTTTGGTGGACTTATCATGTTATTACTTTATCACATCCACCTTTCATGGACACATCATGTGATTACCTCTCCACATTTTGCGGGTGATCCACCATTTGTGGTGATTATCACATTATCTCTTTTCCACTTTAGGTGGAGTGATAGCTTTCCTTATTTGTCTCATGTCATAAGATTACGAGACTTGTCATAATATTATGCCCTTCTATGTTCTCACCTTGGCTATATAACCAAGGGGTCTCCTATGTACTTTAGCACAACAGATTCTATTCTATTTGCATCATTGGCACAATACAATCTATTCTTGTCATATTATTTCTATCTCTCTTTTGCTTGTGCTTTCTATTAGGCCTCTAGATCTTGGGTGGCTACCTTCATAGCCAATTCTTACATGGTATCAAAGCTATTGGAGTGCCTTTGGATTGTCATTTTGGAGAGATTCTAGGAGGGTTCCATTTTTGGCCTTGTATTGCAGGTGCATTTTGGGAGCTTGTTGCATCAAATCTGAGCTCACCATTGCATATGGAGTGTCCGAGATAGTCAGATTTGCGTTTTGTTTCATCCCAGTTGGACATTGGAGGCCAAATCTGCATAGGTTTGAAGTTGGGTGTTGGCTGCCAGATCTAGGAGGTAGTTGATCTTTCAGAGTAGATTGGGTCAAAATTGACCCTACCATGGTGTCCAGGAGGCCTGAAAACGCAAATATCGACTACCAATTCGTCGATTTTGGACACTTCAGTTGCAGGCTGAGGAAAAATTGTTTTGCCCAAGGGTCGTACGAAACTCCCATATCAATACAAATTTTCAATTTCTGCAATAAAATATTTCAGTTAAATATTTTCTACGATTTATTTTTGAAAATTTTGGGGCAAAATTTGGATGGCATCGTTATACTCATTGCCCTCTTCTGGTCGTTGGGCAGTATCATGGCAACCTGGACAAGGTCACATCGGCCATTCAATATTCTGGGCCTATCATATCTGTGCTTGGCGTATATCTCTCCATTGGCTGCAAATCATTCGACGACTTGTACAAAGGGTTTGTCGCTTATTCACATCGGCTTTTGCATTGCTTGGGGTTCGGCCATAACCACGTCACATCGACATATTTGTCAGATGCATATTCCTCTACCATCGGGGTCTGTTAATTGTAGGTTGGTTTCTTTCATCACCGACCAACTTACTTAAATCGACGGTTTGCATCTAGTTAACGGCATTGGCAGGCACTGTCTATAGAGGCAACAATTTCTACTGCACAGATCTGTAACCGTCAGCCCCATCTGTATTTGTCAGAAGCTTGTTTTGTCAGGGAGTGTTTTCCCATGTATTGGCAATTCAAACCTACTTTCTTTAATATTTTCTTTTCAAATGTTAAAAAAATCTAATTTAATTTCTTTCATGATGTAAATATAAATGTAATATAGATTTATATTTTCATAATATATTTTATATTATATATAAAAAGAGGGTTTTATATATAATATAAATTATATATTAAAAAATAATATAAAAATATTATATTAAAAATTATATTATATTTATATAATATATAATAAAATATACATTTTTAATATATATTATATAAATATAATATAATATAAATTTAAATATAATTATTTATACTACCTTTTAATATATATTTTTTATTACATATAAAAACCCTCTTTTTATATATAATATATATTATATATTAAAAAATAATATAAAAAATATTATATTAAAAATATATTAATAATTATATTATATTAAATAATATATATATACATTTTTATTATATATTATATAAATATATAATTTTTAATATAATTATATATATTATTTTTTAATATATATTTTAATATATATTTATATAATATATATTAAAAATATATTATGAAAATATAAATCTATATTATATTTATATTTACACTATGAAATAAATTAACTTAAGACTTTTTTGGCATTAGAAAAGAAAATATTAAAAAAATAGTAGGGTTTAAATTAGCAGTACACATGAGGAGCTTTTGAAAAATACGAGTGGGGCTTCTGACTATTATGGATCCGTGCGGTAGAAATTGTTGCGTCTATAGACAGTGTCGCATTGGCACATCATTGTTGGAGGCTTAATCCATCGGTCATTCAGTTAAATCATACCAGGTTTGCAAAATCCATCCTATGTTTGGTAAAATCAGATTATCCTGCGATCAACGGGCTCCTCTTGCAACATCAACGTCCATTCTAGTTGCCGTACTTCGTGGTAAACCGCAATCAAAACCGTCCTCATTTCTCCAAAGTACGCAGATTGGTTTGTTGCCCTGGTAAAGATTTTGAATCGGTATTTGTATTTATAAAAGTTTTTTTATAAACTTTGTTTTGATTATATCGGCTAACAAAGATTTATTGGGCCGACCTAACATTAAAAACATTGTTTATTAAAAAGATTTGGCTGACTATTGAGGAAATTCCGCGGGGTGGGGTGGCTCCTGGATGGCGCGGCCACCAAGGCGCCACCCCCACTCCGCCCGCTCACCACCAATGGTGGGGAAGTGCCTAAATTTTTTAAATCTTTGAATAAGGGTGGTCATATTGGCATTCAAGAGCGCAAATTTTGACCCCATTTAGTGTTTTTTTGCACTCAGTTAGTGTGAAAGGTCCTCTTTTAGGCCTTTTTTTCATTTTTGCATAACTTTTGCTCTAGATGGCAAAATTTTGTAAACAAAATATCGTCAGAAAGGTGGAAATCTCAACTTTCCAGTGGTGCTGATGTTTTTTGAGAATTTTTTTGTTTGGTTGCATTTATTGCTCGTTGAAGTTAGAAGGTCCAGTTGCACTCCTGAGCTCATAACTTTTGCACCGTTCCTCCATTTTTCGTGATTCTTGTGGCGTTGGAAAGGTCATTTCGAGCTCTTCAGAGTTTCTCATACACTTTTTCATATTGATCATGGTTGTAGTAGTTCTCCTCTTTGTAATGTTGTAAACACACTAAAATAAAGTGCCACAATCTACTATTTCAGTGTACTCTATTGTACTATATGCTTCTTTGGATTGATCTATGCATCCAGTGTTAGTTCCTATCTACTCAGTGAATGCAACGGCTGGTTACCCATGCATTTTAGTGAGATGGACTAAACACCATATAGACACTCCTATTTTGGAAGCACTCTACCTGTCTTCAAAAGTTCGGTTCTACATCTAAAGACTTGGTGCATGGCTCCAGTGAGACTTAGATTGTACCAATCTTCCATTGACGAACATTCAAGTTGATGCTCACGTAATTGTCTTCTTGGTATTGACCTTATTCTTGTTTCATGGTGGATTCATCTACAGTTCTTCATCGATAAATTCTTTAGTTACTCTTGAGTTGACAGATTCAACTTAGTCCCCAATTATGTGGCATGTTCTGCAGTTGTACTTGATTCTTTCTATTAGTGCTTGTCACAGTTTGGCATTTCTTTTGGAACAACATTTGGAGGACTCATCATCATCCTTGGTCTGCTCTACATTAGCCTTCACAATGTTCTACATTATCTCCTTCTTCAATCAAGATTTGGGACTCTTGACATTGTGACATTTGAGCAGTGACTCTCCATTGAGGGGGTTGCATGGACTATCTTCATTCTCTTATGGGGGGACTTTTTCCTTACAAGAGGTTTTGTCCTTTCTCGAGCATGTCTTTTGTTTTGTTTCATCTCTCTTTTGGGGGGGAGTTTTTTCCCATGTGGTTTTCTCCTTTTCTCCGTTTTATGAGAGATTGCATTGCCTTTGTACATGGGTACCTAACATGGCCTAGTTGTCGGGACCCATCTTGCATTGTTTTCTTTTGTGTAAATTCTCCCTAAGTTGCACTTAAGGGGGGGTGTTGGTGTAATTAAAAGTGTTGTACCTTGTCCTAGGTCATGATTACACCTTAGTTAAGTTTACTTAGTGACCACATAGGAGGTAGTTGGAGAATTTCCACTTTTGGTGGACTTATCATGTTATTAATTTATCACATCCACCTTTCATGGACACATCATGTGATTACCTCTCCACCTTTTGTGGGTGATCCACCATTTGTGGTGATTATCACATTATCACTTTTCCACTTTAGGTGGAGTGATATCTTTACTCAATTGTCTCATGTCATAAGATTACGAGACTTGTCATAATCTTATGCCCTTCTATGTTCTCACCTTGGCTATATAACCAAGGGTCTCCTATGTACTTTAGCACAACACATTCTATTCTATTTGCATCATTGGTAGAATACAGTCTATTCTTGTCATATTATTTCTATCTCTCTTTTGCTTGTGCTTTCTATTAGGCCTCTAGATCTTGGGTGGCTACCTTTATAGCCAATTCTTACACAATTAAAAATAATTAAAACAAGCAATTAGGCTCTATTTAGCCACAAATGAACTTTTGATAAATGATCCAAATAATCTTGTCACTCATGAGTGTCGACATCTCCTAACACATTTCTGATTGATATCTCCATTTTCACCATCTTCTCATTCTGTTCGTAGGCCTCATCCAATGTTGAGTCTTTTCTTGTAGCTGTTTCTAGAATATTTCGTAGCATTAACTCACATTCCTCAATCCACTTGGCCTTTTCTTTCATTTTTCCTCCATCTTCAAATAATGTTGGTAATCCCTTTTTTGTGGCATCAATTAGTCCTTTTGCATCCTCCTACAATTCCTCATGGAAGTCTCTATGTTTCCTTATGATTTGGTTAGCAGTATCAATAGCCACATTATCAAGAATATCCCTCTTATTAACTTCTTGGAACTTTTCTTGGATTCTACCATCAATACTCTTATGCTCGTGCTCTGCAATATAATTCTTTGAATGTGTCCCCCAAAGCTTGTTCAACCAACTCATCAAGCTGGGCTGCCTCTTTCTGATTACTGGAACAAGTGCATCATATTTACCCTGAGAATATGCATCTGATCCCTCCCATTGGTATTTTGTTTGAGAGCTCTCCCCATGAGTCAGCAGCCTGGTGGATCCCAATGTGATCCCCATCATGTCTTTTAGGTGATCATTTTCTGTAAGTATTCTTTCATTATTCAACTTATACATTTCCTTCTCCTTGATTAACATTTGGATTTGGGCCTTATTCAATTTGGAAACATTAATGCCAATCTCAGTTGTCTCCATAGGATCAAATTCTCCAACCTTCAATGTCATGACATGCCCAAAAGCTTTTTTAGTATCAATAACAACATATTTTTATGTGGCAGATACAAGGCCCATATCATAAGTGAACCTTCATCAGGGTTATATTTAGATCTTGTATATACCTTTGTTACTCCTTCTGGGCTAAGCTTATGTGTGGCATTATTATTCTTTAGGAAACTATCAAAAACCAAAGCAGAATTCAGATCTAACCCTTGGAAAATCATCACACTTGCATCTTCCAACAGTTCTCTTCCCTTCTCAGGGGTCATGTATTCCATTTCTCTTTCCATACTTGACTTTAAACTGTTCAATAATTGTCCTTCATTACTCGGTGGTATACTTTCAACTAATTCCCTTATTGATTTTCCTTTTTGTTTGTATAAGAAAGCCTTGAATTCTAGAGACTTCACAAATTCATCATCAACCATAAATGACCTATATTCCATTAGCCTTGTATCTGTTTCTGAACCTTCTTCAGTATCTGGTCCTCTAGGAGGAAACTTGTAATCCTGAGTTTTTAGTCTGGAGATTTTGTCAGCTGGACTTTGAGGCTCATCATCACCAAATGTCTCCTGTCCAAAAGATAACTCTGCATCTTGTATTCCTTTCATTTGTCGTGCCAGTCCCCTATTGTACTCATTAACTACCCTTTATGATTCTTCCTCCAAATTTCTAAGTAAATCATCATATTGATAGGGTACATGATTATACCCGCCTAAATTCATTTTATGCCTAGCAAAATGAATTTACCCCTCTAGATCAAAACCCTTTTGCGGTGAAAATCTCTTTAGATTATATTGCAACAATTTATCAAGAATCATATCATACCCATCTTTTGACATCACAGTGAAATCACCAAAGCACAATGTGCTTGGCATGAATGCTTGTTTTCCAAAAGAACTTAAATTCATGACACTTGAATAATCCATCTGCCTAACAATCTCCAAGTAAGCAATTTAGTCAGGCACCGTTTTGGGCAAGATAAAAGGTGTATCTTCAAAACCATATACTGTAATCATAGTTGCATCTTCAAGACAATACCAATCTCCCCAATTGTGGTTAATAGGCCCATTGAAGTCTTTGGGTCTAAGAAATCTATTTATCTCATCAAATAATGAATATTCACAAGGATGATTAAAGAATCTATACAATGGTTTCACAAAGTACTCCTCAAAATGTACAAAACTAGAGCTGGAAAACCTGCTATCCCAAATAGAAGTCCATAGATGAATTGGTAATAATTTACCTTCCTTGTCAAACTGTGAAATTCTTAACTTCTCAGGCCACATCCTCAATTCTTGTCCATAATACAGTATCATATGCATAAAAATTGAATAATGCTTGAAATGTAAAACATGAGATTCATTTTTTGTTTCCATCAACCCTGAGTCAAGTCCTTTGAAGATGTATGAGGCATAATCAAAGGGTCTAGAATTATGACACTGAACATCTGTTGCAATCACCATTGGCACAATTGACATATACTCAGGGGCCTCCATCCCTAACACCTGGCATGCTGAGAAGTATGTATATTTCATGTAGGGCTCGAACAAATCAATATGAAATGGGAGCCCATCATTGTCCTCCAGTGGAACCGAATTTCCATCCCTCTTAGGTCTGTGCAATGGTAGCCTCCAACCCTTATATATGGTGTCCATCCTCTAGAACTCTCTCTCCAATTCTTCATGTACAATTTTTTCATCACATGTCCCTTCCAGGTTAAAAAATTCACATATCGCAACTTCTTACACATGTATGAATGGCTTTCCTGATGGATCACAAATGGATTTGAGCCTTGGGTTATAGTGGGCAGCTAAGAGTTTCATCAATTCTACATCCACAAATACATTCGGGAAGGCTAACTTTCCTAGGTTGAAATTCCAAGGATTACATATTGGCTCAAACCGATTCCTCTGATGGTAGTGAAAAATGAACAACTCATATCCCCTAATTGAGGTCCATACATCCCCAATGTGTTTAAATTTATCCTCAAGTTTCTCTACCTCTGCCCTAAGCTGCACAGAGTGCCTGGCTTTAGGTCCTGAGTTGGGAAACTGATCAATAAGATCTTGATTTAGTTTCCTCTCAGCTATCTTTAGCTCATTCCCAGTCTCAATCTTTTCCTTTTTTCCTTTAGGATGACTACTCTCACCCTGCCTCCTAGCTTTTGATTTTCCTGAGCTCGCACTTTCCATTTTATTTTCTTAAAATTACAGAATTGAAAATGTAATTGCAGAGAACTCACAAGCTTTATTTGAAGATCTTCGACTGCAAAATCCTCTGGCCCTTCATTCACTCTCCTGTTTCTCTTGTTGCCAATTCTGCAAAATCTCCTTCAATTATTCTTCTTTGACTCAAGGAATTATCTATGCATTGTGTATTCATGTTGCCATTAATGTTCTAGCTTTGAGCACGAGCGTAGCAGTTTTTTCAAATTTCCCACTGTCAAGTCAAATGATTATAGTGGCATGACAATTTGAAACTTTGGTCGATCCTTACGTTTTAGTCAAGCCAAACGTTCACTGAACACACTGTTGGTTGGGGAGACAACACATCATTCTCACCGATATCAAATAGTTAATCTTTCAGATCCATACCACCTTCGAAAATGACATAGATACCATAGGTGTCACCAAGTATCACTCTGATGAACCTTTTGATCCATTTGTATCTTTATTGGCAAGAGAACAAGTATCGCTGAAAGATTTGTAAGTTTCTCCGACATTACAAGTCTCCTCGATGTACATTTCTTTCCTTTTGAGTAAGTCGGCAAGAATCTCTCTGATGTAACTTGCATCGGCGTAACATAGAGAGTCAGGAAGACATTTCAGACTTGTTCTGATGGCACATGTCTTCCCGATATACTTCTTTGCACTTCATTGGTGAGATAGAATGGTTATCTCGCCGATGACATTCCATCGGCGTGACATGTATGCTCGAGTTGACTTGTAGATCTCACTCCGATAGTGTTTGTCTTGTTGATGAATTTCTTCATCGGTGAGACTGCGAGTTGTATCCTCCCAACATGTACCCTCCCAAGTAATTTGATCGATGTGACAATCTTGACCTTTCGCTGATATGCCCAAAACACCTGTATTGGAATGTAATAGCTTATGGGTCGGAGAGACCTACACTTACTCATGCCGATGTGGATTATTTACTCAAATGCTCTTGCTCAAAGGGATTTTAAGGTATCTGAAGGTCAAATCTGATATGATCACTGGTAATTATGATATGTAGAGAAGATTAAATCAATTTTACACTTAAGATGTGGCTTTCTTTGGGAAATTTATGGGTGTAAATCACTATAAAATTTTGAAAATTTTATAGTTCCTGTTGTGCAGTTTTGCACACACGCCCCACTGAAAGTAGGGACCCCCTTTTTGCTCTGGCTTTTGGTGTCTTTTGGCCCCTTAATTTTATTGATTTGGTTGCCTTTGGAGGTCCTTAGATGTTCATCTTGCTTGCCCGCGATTTCCCCAAGTTGCACTTTGAAAAAACTAAGTTCTGAGAAAATCCGGTTTTTACCCCAATCTGATTTTCCTCCGTCCGATTTTCCGGATTCGCTTTCAAAGTCCGGCTCACAAAAAACTGGTTTTTGGTCCAGTCCGGGATTTTCCGGTCCGTCCGGATTTTCCCGATTTCTTTGAAATTCTGGATTTCTTCAGTTTTCTGGGTTTTTGCCTGCGTCCGGGATTTTCCGCCCAACTCGGATTTTCCCGGATTTCTTCAGTTTTCTGGGTATGTGCCAAAGTCCGGAATTTTATACCGCCCGCGGAAATCTGGTCCACCCGGATTTTTCCGGATTTTTTGCCGGGCTTTGTGCAAATTGAAATACTGGATTAAATTGATGAATTTGATGATAAATGCTCGACACCCCATGCTTAATTTGATATATTACACGATGTTTCGCGCTTCGTTTTGATGATCTATTGTTGAGATTTTTGCCTTATTCGGTAGAATCCTGTCCGGCTGGTTTTTTGGATTCAGTCTGGAGTCCACTTTGAACTGGCCCGGATTTTCCTTATTCCGTTTCCAAACGGAAATTTTTGAAAATGATTTTTTTTAAAAATGATCCCCGAAAATGAAACATTGAAAAAGAAATTTTTTTTTTCCAAAAATGGAAAAAATTATGAAAATGGAAAGTTTCCTTATAAAAATGTAAGTTTTTAGAAAAAGTCAAAATTTTATTCAAATTTAATTTGAACATGTGGGCTATTAATGATGATATCTGTTTTTCAGGACTAAGCAAATATTAAAAGGGGGACTTGCATATGGATTCGTGCCAAAAGGGGAAATCTGGAAATGTTCAGTTTAAATTTTCAAAGTGGGACCTGCCTAAGAATCCGTGCCAAAACTGTCTACAGCTGGAGGACTTTCTGGAAGAAACGTGAATTTGATCTTGCTGGAGATCGTGGGCCGACATGGATAATATTCATGCATTTAATGCAGATCTTGTCCTATTTTGAAATTCTCTTGGCCGACCTGTTTGAGGCTAGTTATTATTGTAAAATCTAATTGGGCCGACATGTTTGAGGTTCTCTATAAATGGAATTTGTGCCTCATTTGTAAGGGGAGACTTTTAGGAGTTTGATTAGGCCAGAATTTTGCTAAGTTAGAAGGCCAGAATTGGCAAGTAGTTTTCAGAATTAGCTGTAGGAGATGAGAGACTTGAAATTGTTATGTAATGCTGGAGAAGTAATGCAATTGGGTTGTTGATTTGGCAAACTTTGTATTTATTTTCAACAGCTTTTATGGTTTCTTGTTCTTGATTCTCATATATGTTAGATGTTAGATTTCGGCTCTTTACAATGATGGTGAAATGTTAATGATGTTGATCGATTTCGGTCCATACTTTTAGCAATTTGTTGATTGTAGATTACTGTGTAAAGTTAGTCTGGGCCTCACTTCTGTGCTAAGTTCAATTGTGAATGCTTGTTTACATTGCGCCAGTAGTTGGGTATGTGAATGAATGTTCAAAGTCTAAAAATCTTCAGATTTCCCCAGAAGATCGCACCATTTCTGTGTAGTTGCAGGTTTGTCCTTGATCAAGCAGAGATCGGTTTTATTGGGGATCTGTCCATTTGCAGCTTTCATCATTATTGTGATTAATCTTAGGAGTTAGAATAGAATAGAATCTCTAAACCCTTATCTCTTTTGCTGTTTATTTTGAATCTGGGTTAGTTTTAGGATTGAAAGCATCACCATATTGTTGCATCTGATGAAAATTCACTTCCAACATTGTTCATTTGTAAGGCCCCTTGTGATTACCAGCATTTTCACATATTATCTGAGTTGTTTATGCATTGTCATGACCTGACACCTGAGAGACCTTGGGGTAATTTTCAGTAATTTATTGTTGAGAATAACCTTTCAAGAGAGATAGAATATTGCATTATGTCTGAGTTGTTGCTGTGCAGAAAACACCATCAACAGATTGGCGCTAGAAGGAGGGCCGAACAAGGTGACATTGCTGGAAGATTGAATGAGCCTCTATGTTGAAAATCTGAGATATGGCAGATCTCAAAATCTGAAAATTCAAGTTCTGAGTCAAGATGGAAAAGCAGCGTTATGTTTTTCGTAATGGAAACAGTCTTCAGATTGACTTTTTTCAAATCTGTAAGTCATTGAATGGGAGGATAAATCAATGGAATGGCAAGGGTTTACTTCATTGTGCATTTTTAGACAAGTGTAGGCTTCATAATACCTGTAGACACAATGAGTTTGAATGCTTGGCCTTTCTAGACAACATTGAGATGGTCTTGCAAAGGAACCTTTTCATGCAAAATATGTCTGAACCATTAGCCACCTCAGATCTAGGGTTTATTGATGTTGCAGTTGAGGCATTTACACAGATAGTTGAAGGTCAGTTTGCTAGTGGTAAGTGCTTGCAGGATTTCCTTTCGTCTAAATGGTGCAGAGTCCATGATGCAGCCCATTCAGAATTCATCTGTCGTTCGTGTGGGGACATTATCTTTAAGGTTGGAGAATACCTGGAGTGGAAAGCTGAGTTAAGCAAAGAATGCACTGCAGAAGGGCTGACTACTTCTGAATCCAGGGACGACATTGCAACTGATGTTGACGCGACTTTGGAAGGAACTGAGTGTCATGAAGGTGAATCTGAGGCATCAGAGATAACAGAGGAACATTCAAGTGAAGAATCACCTACGGAGATCAAGGAGGATGTTCTTGTTGAGGCTAGTCAAGTTCCTGAAAATATAGTGGAGGCTGAAGAAGAGGTTCATGTCCAAGACGAAGATGTGATACAGACCAGATACAAAGAGTTTGTTGCCAAAATTATAAGAGATTGGTCAAGCTTGGGTTTTGGAGTCTACCTAGAGGAGCTGTTGTTACCAGCTTGGTGCAGGATACATGAGGAAGAGCATTCAGAATTCACTTGTTTCCAGTGCCAGACAGTCATAAAGGATGTGAAGGAGCAAGTACAGTTACTCTTACATGCAAATGATACACAGACAGATGCATCAGACAAGTCTCTGATTGAGGAATGCCAACTAGTTGCCGATGAATGTCTTGAAGAACATGAGAAAGCACTCAGTGAAGTGATCAACGTTCCTGATGACTGTGATCAAGAATCTGAGCTAGTGCCAACAAAAGATGAATTCAGGGAGTCTTCTCATTTATCTAATTATTTTTTTCTCAGCTTATTAATAAACTGCACAATGAAAACTCACAGATTCTATGCATTATTGATGGGGTAGCTAATGTGGTTCATGTGCAGGAGAATATGAATGATGTTGAAAACATAAATGTTGCAGTCAGTATTGGTGAACATGCTCCAACTTCTCTAGGTGAGAATGTGCTGGAAGATCAATCTGTGATACCTTCGAATGAGCATCCTGCTGAGGAAATTGTTGTACAAGATAATGCCCCTGCGTTTTCACTGTTGATCCCTCATGGAAATACTCAAACAGGTGAAAAGTTCCATGTTTTTAGGTCTGAAAGTCTTCGATATGAATTTCACTCTGCATCACGTAATGATTCCTCTAATTCTATCTTGCCTGTTTCAAATGCAAGTGGAATATTGCACCATCAATGGAGACCCCCGATGACACTGTGATCAACTCTTCACAAGTGCAGGATGATGAACACAACATTCAGTCTGCAGAAATACAAAATCAGGTTGTTTCTTTCTTTGCTGGAAATTCTGAATCTTGTCAATTTGATTATGGAGATTCGGGAAAGATAACTTGCATATGGGTTGATCATGGTCCTAATGAGTTACCTCAGTTACTAGTTATTCCTAATCTTGACATGGAGTTTGAATGCTACAAGGCAGAGATTTATTTTTCTGAATATAAAGATAGGTTTGCATTTCTGAGGACTGTTACCTTCACTTTATTGCTTGTCCGTGCATTGATTAATCATATGGGGATGAGTCTCAGTTCATCCTATCTGATCATGAGCCACTTTGAGTCTTTCTGTACATAGTGTTGATTTGAATAAATGCAGCCTGGTCTGCTTTTCTTTTGCTTTTGTCTTTTTTGTTTTCTTTAGAATAGATTGCTTAGTTTAGATTGCTTTTTCTTGCTTCTGTTTTGGCTAGTTTAATTTGCTTTGGGTTTCGGTTTGGTTGTTGTTTTGCTTCTCTGGTTTGGGTTTTCTGTTTTCTGGTTGGGGAAGTGTCTTTTCTGTGCAATAATTCTTTATTATCTAGGATTGTTCTAAGTGTTTTATTGATGGACTTTAGTCATGTGTCTTGAATTAATGGTCAAAGATCTTTTGTTAGTGTCAAGCAGTCTGAATGTCTGATTTAAAGAGAATGGGTCATTGGTCTGACTTGAACCTGAAGTATTCTAAAATCCTATATCCTTCATACATCTTAAGAATCTGAAGGTTGCAGTAGGGTCCTTGCGAGGTCTTGTTGGGTGAAAAATCATATTTCTGCTTCAGTGCCACTGTGGTTCTCAGCCCTGAGTGTGGACTTCACTGTTCACAGGTTGAAATGAAAAAGTGAAAAAGAAAAGAAATATCAAAAAAAAAGAAAAAAAAAA
>VDFB02029645.1:75808-130549 GCA_007258455.2 Sequoia sempervirens | reverse complement strand
TAATATCAACTATTTGGAGCATGAGATAACTACAACACATTCCACAGTGTAAAATAGTCATTGATTTGCAATTTATAGCAAGCACTAGGTAAAGACAAACAAAATACTGAACCATACAAATTAGTGAAACTTAGATCAGTGCCATATATCTATTGAGGGAGTCAAATTCATAAATATCTAAGGGTTTATGACATATTTAACACATAACATATAAGATCCTTGAGAACATTGATTTACAATTTCATCATGTATTCTAACCCAATACTACTTATCAAATCCTTATACATAACATATCCACCTACAATCCCATTCAAGCATTTTAATTAATTCCTTGAATTAATGCTAAAATAGAAATCATACACACCACAACAATGAGATGAACGAGACAACCCTTGATTATCTTATTCAAAATTTAGATATGCATGTACAATGGAGAGAGATGAGTTTGAATTAATCATTTAAATTCAAATTCTAGTACTATCATAAAATATCAAATCCCCATGAATTCATAACCTACTACAGAATAACTCAAAACCTAAATTGCATTTTCCTTAAAACCGTCAAACTTTACAATTCTCTCTCCAACTATATCTAGACTAGACCAAAAAATATCTAACTTGCTAACCCATACTTATTGCCTTGAAATCCTTCTTATAGAAAATGAAGGAGCAAACAAGCATCGGGCTAGAAAGTACCTCTCATTTCACATGCTTTTCTTCATAAAAATCTTGAGGACAACAATTATACCTTCTTTATTTCTCATCCTACACCCTATTTATGCATCCTAAAATTACAACAGTATCCATGGGGCCTCTTACACAAGCTACAGTAATCACAAAAAAATGTAAGAGCCCCTTTATATCATGTTTGGACTACAAAACCCTCAAAGATAGGGTAACCGGGTAGTATGCAAAGAAATGAAGCTTTCTAACTCAAATCAATGCCTTAAGCCCTCAAATCAGATTCAAATCAAATATTACACATATATTCATGATCTAGAATTGATTTCACATCAAAATATGGCTGCATGTGATTGTACAGTACTGCATAACAAGAAATATACAGAAATTTTGAAGAAAAACATAGATTTTTTAATGTCAAGAGCTTGTATTTTAAATCCTCAACCATAAACAACCATTACAATAATCAATGTATTCCTTTTAAAGGCCTTTACATGTAAACCACTAAAAAAACACCTCTACAACTAAATTTTTAATCTTTTATGATCACATGAAATATAAAACACACTAATTTCAAGGTTGTTAACAACACTATTGAAATGTTTTAATTTTTTGACCTTTCAAACATTAAAAATCACATCATTAAATTAATTAGGTAATGGCATAAACATTAAAAAAATAATGAATTAATTATGTAACAGCATAAGTATCAAGAAATTAATATCAAATAGATAATATAATTGCATAACTCATACATTTCAATTTCATTGATCTTCTTCTTCATCCAACTCTTTGTCTATATCATCTGATCCAGATTCGACATTGTGAGGATTGGTCATATCATAGTCATCTTCATGAACATTAACTCCTACATCATCATGATCTAGTTCCTCCTCTTCAACATCTTCATCAGGGACATCATCAACTAACTGTTGATCCTGATCATCATCTACATCATCTTCTAGTTCTTTGGTATCTTCTTCTTCCACAACATTATACTTTACCGGCCTTCCTCTTGGATCATGTCTAACAACAAATGACCAACTGATTTACCTGGAACCTATGAGTAAAATACCTGCTCACATTGGCTTGGAAGAACATAGGGCTCATTTCCTACTTGCTTGATCGACCTTGTATTAACCATGGTAAATCCATTATCATGCTCAATAATAGTTGTCTCGGGATCATTTTCATTCAATCGTAGCCTGTACCATAGGAAGATGAACATAATTAATCTGAAGGACTTAAATTCACACTCAAGTATATCATCCAAAATACCATAGTATCAATTTTCTGAAACTTTTGGATGTATGTCACTTCTAGATGAAACATTAGTCACTTGCAAGACTACAATTATACCATAATCACAAGTTTTCTTCATGTCATCCAACATTTTCATTCAAAATTTATAACCATTGCACCAAAGATCCTTGTGGTGTTTCACCTACAATATGTCAAACATGTAAAAATTATTGTAATATTGTCAGTGGATAAACATATTCATTCTTGGCTGAATGTATGCAAAGAAAAAAATATCAACATATATATACATCAATATAATTGAAAATAATTAAATAATATGGGTGATTAATATATTAATACGTACCTATTTATCTTTTAAACCATATACTAAATCAATTTCCCTTTGTGTAACATTGGAATCTCCATTATGATGAACTTCTTTAACCAATGAAGCCACACCTTCCCGTGCTAATGCGCGACCAAATTGCTGACATCGTTCAATCCTACTATCATCCAATCAAGATTGTTTGTGACTTACAAATATAGTGCATCCCACTCTCAACCAATTGTATCAAAAAAAATTGAAATTCACAAATGGCGTATAGTTAGTTAAATAGCACAGTATACGACCTTAATTTATAATTGATGTATATTGAATATTAAAAATTAAATAAGTACAATATACATAAAAACCATATGTAGAATGTATTCCAATTAATCTCCATGACCATCTTATAATTATAACTTCTCACTTTCCTCAATTTACCTTTCCATTAGGTACTCCCCTTCGAATTTGTTAATGGAGTTGGGATCCCAAATGCATCTACATGGATCTTTGCTATAAATTAGGAAGATATTCACTAATGTACACCATGGTTTGGTATACCATATATCCCTCCACCATAGAACCCTCAGGATGTGCTCTTTGTCTAACCAAAGCCTTAAAAAATTTCAAGTGCCTCTCAACCATCCACATTGACCTTGTGTGTATAGGTCCACACAATTCAATCTCTCAACTTGTATGACGTAGTGTTCTTGTGCATTAAAAAATTTCAAGGTGAACTTTTGCATTTACACACATTAGACGAGGAATTTTTCTCTTCCAATAATTTATATCTTCTTTTTATTTCTTTAGATGATAGTCATCTACAAGTGATTCAAGGCGCAAATATATTAACGAGATTTAACAAAAATATACAGTATATTACATAACAAGTAAAACAAATGAAATTATAAGATGTATACAATGAATTGAACAAATCTCGCTACTTACCTCATGTATTTTCCAAGATCATATATAACTTGCTTGACATTGTTGTCAAAGTTGTCTGGGAGAGATAGAGGTAGAACGTACTGCAACAATTATAAAATGATATTTTCATTATTTTTCCAAAATTAGTAAACATAATACACTGAAAAGTACATGCATTATACAAGTGTATATAATATACTAGAATAATGACCTTAATGAAGGTATGCCAATCATAAATTTTCATCTCTGACCCTAATTCACCTTTCTTTGTTATTATATATTATTTATGTTCATAGAAAATCCTATTGGAAATCAAATTTTTCATATGAATTATTTTATAGAATTGCTTTGCTGCTCTATTAATAACTAAGGAAGGGCACTTATATTAATTTGGTCTCCATCACTATTTAATTGAATGACATTTTTCATTGCATGATTGGCTTCCTAAATGTCACTACAAATTTTGACAATTTTTCTTTGTCATGCCTTCCATCCAATATTTTTCATAACTTATTTGTTATATTCTTTCCAATATGCATTGTATCAAACAAATGCACAATATGTAGCTACTCATAGTAGGGAAACCTACTAAATTGTATGGGATAACTTTTCAGTCCCTGTGGAAGTTGACCATTAATGCCTTGATGACCTTCATGAAGCATATAAGTTAAAAAAATTAACAATGAAAATCATTTTCAATTACAGCATGAGTAAACACAACACAATATAAAAATATAAATTCAAAACATATCATATATGATAGATAAAAAATTTGATCCAATGTATAACCTTGATGATTAATTCTATTATATTCCAACTTCCATAGGTAAGGTGTCATTCTTCGTGGTTTTGATGTAGTCTTTTCTTTCCCATTGAAAATATGTTTTTCAGTAGGTTGATACTTATGATTTCTGTGGAGGAAGTGTCTATACTCACCAAACACCTACTTTCCTAAACTTGTTGAACGACGAGATTTCATCTTTGGACCACAAATTGGACATGCAAATTTTCCCTTTGTTTGAAGACCTGCAAAATCATATATAATTGGATTAAATATGTCAATTTTTATAATTATATATAATGAATATATTATTTTAAAAATATGCATGATATCTACTTCATAAAATTAAATATTGTTAAAGTGTAGCCTAATGTTATAAAAATACCAAAAATGTGCTAGCCCCAGGGCATCATGAATTTTCCATACAAGCATTGCATGGAATTGAAATATTCTTTTCTCCTATTGGTCTAGAGCGCCATACATAGTGATGCCATTCCATAACTTTAGTAACTCGTCGATAAGAGGCTCGATATATACATTCATATCTTTAACTTGGTACTTACCTAGTTGAATGAACATAAACATTACATAATTATTATAACCATTTTACTGCAATATATATAAATTAATGTACATGACTATTGAATGAAAAAAATATAAGTCATTATGCAACAAATAAGACAAATGAGATGCTACTACATTAAAGAAAATTGATGTAAAAAAAAACCTAGAACAATCATTGACAACATTATGTGCTCCCTCTTTATTGACATCCATAGAGGAATGTTATTGTTGATAACAAAAACAAGCCACACTGAGTAAATAGATCAAAAATATCCAAATGGATTGACACCATTCGCTCCTAATGAAAGCCTAAGATTATGATGTTCTTTAAAGTGTGGCCATTTTTCCTCCATCTCCCTAAATGAAAAACCATCCACAGGAATTCAAATAAATTGCGCTAATATTTTGCACCTAAATAATCATTACACATGTGGAATAATGGGAATATAATGAAGAACCTTGCGAGGAACCTTTTTTGTTAGTTGATCTATTCGATATCTACTGATGTGACATTTTGGGCATTCTAATGCAAATTCAGGTTGTTTATGATATATAATATGATCATTGAGACATGCATCTATTGCTTGATACTCCATTCCGATATCTTTCATAATTCCAAATAAATCTCAGTATGAGCGAGGTAAAATATTTGATGGTGGAACAAAAATTCACCAATGAATCTAAAACAAAAAATATTTTTTTATTATAAAGAATATTAATGGTACATATTTCATCCTTTATTTACTACTGATGAACTAACAACAATTAAAATAGTTGAAAAAAGATGACATATATGACATACCTTAACATCCATGAGATTGCTATGTTTAATAAACCATTCATAACCTTCAAGTTCAACAACAACAATGCAACAAAGAGAAGAGTTGTTTGGGACCCTTCATAAATGGGCTCATATGCCTTCTCAAGTATAGGTAAATCATGAACATCATCAAATTCATCTCAATCATCATGATTAGCTTTGCCACTAAATGTGTCATGGATTAATGTATTTGTACCATCATCTTCAACTGTGTTTTCTAGTGCACGATCAACTTCTTCCATAGGATCATTAACTTCATCTTCGATATTCACAACTCCATGTTCATCTGCTTGCAAAACCACATTCTATGGGCTGTGATAATCCATATCATGTTCCCTAGGGTGCCCCACCTTTATAATAATGATAGAAACAAATAAACCATGATCATGATCAAGTGATTATATATATATATATAATGTTAAAATGATATAAACATTTATAAATTCAATCAATATAAACACCTATAATGAACAACTTACCAATTGATGATAATCATCCCCCCCTTCAACATGACCATGCTGCGTACAATTTTTCTTAGCTATTGTGATTAAAATTCATCTCATCTTTAAGCCCTTGCAATTATTGCAAGGACAATAACATTTCCCATCACCCTTTCTTTTCAATCTAGCCCACAATCTATCAAGAGTCTCTTTTTTTTTTTCTTCGAGACTAATATTATCTGACATGATTTTTCTTTACCAAGCTTGACTATTTAGATCTTCAAAAAATATCAAACTCACACTCCAATAATTTTTATTCATAGACAAGTAACAAAATCTAATAATTCTGATATTTTACACCAAAAAAAATTGGCATGCAACCATCCCTGCAAAAGAGAAGATAGTCTGAAGTTAATGACCCCAAAAATCACTTTGAAATGCTAATTCCAAAACTTATTAAATTCTGATTTTACTATGATTTCCAACCGTTAGACTCTTAAAATCAGAATATTGAACTTGATCGTAAACTTCCTACAACGATGGAGATAGCGAGCTAGTAAGAGCAAGTGACCCATTCCTAAGGAGCAAAAATTTGGAATCATCATTCCTAATGTCAATACAGATTTATCCTTTTAGTTAAAGATGCAATGTGTCACTTCTTATGACGAGATTATCCCTAGAGCCCTCAACATTTAGAGAGCCCTAATCACACAAGGAAGCACGCACTAGTAGAATTTGGAAAATAAATGACTAGGTGACAAAATTTTAGTCACAACAACTAAAAATGACTAAATTATGCTCATTTTTTGATACTCAGCTATAAATGAGTAAATAAATTACTAGTTTGGTCGTTGATTAAAAATTATTTAGTCACACAAATAAAAATGACTATATAGATAGTAATTTATTTATTCACAATCCATTTGAATAAATCATTTAAGGAATCAAGAATATAGCCCGCCAAAATACTCTAAGACTTTAATAAACATACCCTAAATTTTTTGTCAAAATCTTATTTTTAGGTGTATCCCACCAGAGTGGAGTTTTCATTTTAATAAACATACTCTAAAACCTTCATCAAAACATTATTTTCAAGCATAGACTGTCAAAATGTAGAAGTGTTTCAATAAAGAATGACAGAGAACAGTGAGGACATGTGCGTAAAAGGAGGCATAGGATTCATTGCTGCTTATCTCATTCCTACTCTGCTCAACAAATCTTACATTGTTCCCGCTACTATTTGTAATCTAGGTATTTACTTGACATATATTTGCATAATCTCAAATTCCTTCAGAGGCTTTTGAAGTATCAATGTATCCTATATAGGGTTTAGAATGATTTATTTAAATTAAAAAAATAAATAAATGATGTATTTCCCTATAATTAGATTATGTGGAGATCTCCTAAATCTGCCCCAACACACTATCCTCTTTGGCACTGTATTCATTACTCCAGCTACTAGGGTTTTGCATGTGATATCTTTAATATCTTCATGACCGTGGCTTTTAAATAGATCTCAATCTTTTCTTTAATCCTTTTCATGGTAACCCTTGAGTTCCATAATCCACCTTCAATCTCTTCTAAGAATGTTGTCTTAAGCTAGATTGCATAGTATGCATATAAAGCAAGTCTATACATGTCATTATTCCAAACCACCACTCACTGCCTTGCTTAAAATGTTTCCTCCATAAGCATAATAGCATGTTTTAAAATCGTGGTTGCCAGTGATTGACCATTAAGGTCACCACTTTCATCAAAATGAGATTTTTTTCTTCAAACTCAAGGCATTATGCAAGATAAAATTGTGAATTTTTTGTTGTGTATGATTTTATTTTCTTGCACATTTACTACTTTTCTAACTTCCTTTAAGACTAGGTATTTCACCCTTAGCTACAATCTCAAACAACTCACTCACTATCGCTTGAAGATTCCTTTCATGAGCATCCTTCTATAAAATCAAACTATGCCCTATAGATTTCCTACTTACTATAGGGGAGTCATTGTATCATGGTATTGTAGTTCTTAAGATCCTTCAACCTTATTGACACTACTTCACAGTCCACATGGTATTATTCACTATTCTCCCATCTTTGATGAGTCTCAAAACACTGCTCAAACATGCAATCCATTACCTCCATTATACATTAATGGCTAAGAAGAAACATTCAACCTATGATTACCATTGTTACTTCATTTGGAAATTCATTCCCTAATTGTATTTTCCTTATCTAACACTACCAAAAGCATTTGAAAAACCCTTAAGGTTAGCAAGGGGGTAAGGAAACTCACTGTTAAAATCTCCACTTTACTATGGAAGGTTTGAGCTTTATTATCTTGTCACTACTCAACCTCAATATTTTGACTATCACATCTCAAGTGATTGTCATTCTTCTTATCGTAGATTGCATTTACAAATGTCACTAAGCTACATAGTGTGCTTGTTATTGGATACAATCTTTAGATTGCAAGATTTTGTTATTAGCCACAATGTTTCAATCTTTATGGTATTGCAACCTCACTAATCCACTAGAGTTATTGTTTATGTTTCTACGGAGGCCTAGGGTTTGTACCCTAATCATGCTCTTACCAATGCTTCTGTTGGTATTAAAAAACAACCTTAAATCTTGGGTCAAAAAATTAGTTGTCTTGAAAAAGTTGTGGTATGATCTTGGATCATATCCTAGAGTGTGTGGGAAGCTTGTGTTTGATCATTAAGGTATGCAAACCTAATCAAGGAAATGTATCCTATATGGCATGGGTCTTTCTTTAATACTTTCCATAATGGTTATTAGAAGATCACATTATTATAGTTTGCAGTAACCCAAGATTGCATTCAAGTATGTAACAAACTTGGTTTGTAGTTTAAGCTATACACTTTTAAGTAACATTCATAAGCTTAAGAAAATCTTGATCACTCTCTAGAATAGCCTATTAAACATGGGTTGTGATTGAATGCACTGCATAATTGCTATAACACAACCACTCTGCATATCAACTAGAGTTATATGATCTTTATTGCAGCAAGACATAATAAGTCTTGGATCATGCTATAATTACATCATAACCTGTTAAACTTGAGACAACCTAAATGCACCTAATGATGATTGACACCTACATTATACAACCTAAATTAACTACATTATATGAGTGCCTCCATTTATATCACAACATAGCCACATTAAACTTCGATCACACATGAATTCATCCTATATTTGTTATAGCACAATTGTGCCACATGATCAATATAGTTATGAATCACATAATTATAGTCACAAGAATCTATTCCTTGGTGGTAATCTTATGGTGACACTGGTACATTTTGATGCAATAATAGTGACAAACAACCGTTGAAATTCTGACAGAAACTCATCGAAAAATGGGTCAAAATGTACCAGTGTGATTCCACACAACAAAATCTGGACATGAAATTCACAAAACCCTAAACCTCTAAAAAATGAAATCTGATGAGATGTTTTAAAATATGATTTTGAAACCTAGAACTACAAATATGACTTCACAATTGAATTCTGCAAAAAGACAATGACTACCCTCAACCTGTGGATATCTTCTTGAATTTTTTTCTGATTTTTCCCAAGAAAATTGTCCTTAGTTCTCCACAAACTATCTCAAGTAGAGAAAAACATTGTCACAATAAATTAGAGAACTCGCTTTTCTTTATGTCATCCACAATTTGATTTTTTTCTTATTTTTCATGTTTGTCAAAATTTTGACGAAACTACTAGTCAAAATTTTGATGAAACTTAGGTTCGTCAAAATTTTGACAAACATCGGGGATAAACTTTTAAAAAATTAAAAATTACACATCAAATTTTACAAGCACCCGACTATACATCAAATTATACATATTTCATAACAAAAAATAATTGAATTTTGCAGTCAAATGAGTTAGTGAGGATTGACATCGATAGCATTATTTAGAACAAAATCATTGTTTTCATCATCTGTATCAACATTCATCACATCATTCTTTGTATTTTTTCTTGCCTTGACAAATGAAATATTATGTTTGGGCATTGGGTTGGTGAAAATATGCAAGTTTTGGTTTAGAGGGGAAATAGACTTATTTCCTTGATTGCTAACACCTCCAATGGATAGTCGACAAAAATCAATAAGGTCTTGCACAATATTTTTTAGACGCTTGTAATGTTTTGTGTCATGTGCATTTCTTTGGTGATAGTGGCAATAAGTATTTGATTTAAAGCTTGGGGGTAAAGGCTTATTAGGGTTGAGTGTTTTGACAAGAGGAAAGGTAATCATTTTTTGTTCTAAAAGTTGAGGTCCATTGTGTTATGAAGGGTATCGGGCAAGGGAGTGAATTGTCATTTTTGATCTCCATAACTAAAGTGCACTGTGGCTTTGATAGTAGTTATTTGGTTATCGATATTTTGAGTTTTTTGTTGAGGGGGTTTGAATTGAAGGAACCCTTTATTCTTTTCTCTAAAATGTTGGGAATCATTTTTCTTTGTGGGCTTGGATCTCTTGATTCGGCTAGAAGTGGAATTTGTATCTTAATTACTAACCAAATTTTGATAATCCCAAAGGATGATACATAAGTGCATGAAGGATGGAAATTTCATCATGGTGAGCTTGTCTTGGATCTTACTTTTCAATTTTTCTATGAACATCTTTTGAAGGTGTGGGTCAAGAACCTTGATATCGATTTGGGAATAAAGAGATTGATAGCGTGAGATAAAATCAGTTAAATTTTCTTCCTCTTTTTGATTGCTTCTCATCAAATTAGCCAGGGTCATCTTGTGAGTCATATGTACTTGGAAATGGTTTACAAACACCTCAACAAGTTCATTGAATGAAAAAATGAGTTGTTTGGTAAAGAAGAGAATCATTGCAGGGCAATATCTTTCAAGGACCTAGGAAAATATTTTGCCAAAATTTTATCATTAAGGACAAAGTCACTACATAAGGTAGTGTAGGAATTAACATGGTTAGAAGGATCTCCCTTCCCTCCATATTTCTCAAATCTAGGCACCTCTACACCTTGTGGAATTGGTGTTCACAATATCCCCAAGGACAATGGACTAATTTTGACATAATATGTAGGTGGACCATTTTGATTTTGATTTATGGATATGTGCAGGATCATCATGCAAAAAACAGGCCCTTAAGTGGCAAAAAATTAAAAAAATCAAAGTTAGGCAACTTGACGTAAAAATTTGAATAAGTTATCTATATTATTTCAAAAATATGTAAGAATAGAATCTGTAGAAAATTGAATGTAGTTTATAAACTACTAGGTTTTAAAAAATAAAAAATCTATTTAGTGAAAATTTGAAATTTCAATGCAAGAGTACTTAAATTTCAGGAAAAAAAGAAGTAGGTGTTTGTCCGACCACCCTAACCACAATAAAATGATAATATTTTTTATAAGATTTTAGATATAAGTAGAGGACTCATGTCTCGATCTGATGCATATTTTTTGTAATTTTTTTCCAAGTAAATAATTAATTATGAATTTTTATTACAAATTTTAAAAATATAAAAACTCGATGTCTTAACCTTAACTTGGTCGAAAATTCATGAAATTCATTTTTTCTTTTTTAAATCCTATAGTATGTGAAGCATAGAATGTGACACATGTTTTGGATTCAAAAAATGTGATACCGTTTGAAAGCTATAGATGTTTTTCAATTAGCCTATCAATTAGGACTTATAGTCATAATTTGAATAGAAAATGAATAATAATTACTTATTAAATTCAAAGTGAAGCATAATTTATATTGGTGGAAAGTTCATAATCTCCTTTTAAAACCCTTTTCGTTTCATCAAATTTGGGTTAAAAAAAGTCGTCAGCCACATACCCATCATATTGCCACTTTTTGGCCCATCATGATCCTGCACATACCCTTCTAGTGGAATTTTTTCTTTGAAGGGGCCATGAAATATTTTGGAAAAGTTGTGTTATGGGAAGATCATTACTTGTGTTATGAGATGGAAGTGAAAGTGGTGATGGAGTGTATGTGTTTTTAGGACAAGTGAATGGAATTCTTATAGGAGGTAAGGTAGGAGATATAACTTGTGATGCCACATAGGAACTAGGGATGCTAGCAGGAATACCCAAGGAAGGAATCGCATTACTAACTTGTTGAATTTTTGTTGCGAATTGATGATTTGTGTAGGTAGGTATTGAGGAAATTTTTGTGGGAGGAGGAATTTGAGTTCCTTCTTGGATTGTGACATTGCTTTATGGTAAAGAACAACTAGTGTTTATGGGAAGATGTTTTCCCAAGATTTGCACTATGTTTTTCACAAGGTCAAGGAAATCATCACTTTCAAGCATGTAGTGAATTTTTTCTACAGTAGGGATGGTGGTAGTTGAAATTTTTTCAAGGATTATTTGATGTTGTAAGTTTATTGAACCTTCATTAATTTGAATTATGTTTTCTTGTGGCATTGTATCATTCCTTGGTTCAACTTGCATGTGACTTGAAGGCATGGAGTTACTAAGGGTGTTATCCATGCCTAGTGTACTAGTTTTGAGGTGAGGAAATGTTGGTGAGGGTCATTTACGCTTGATTCATGATGAATCAAAGCATAAATTTTCCAAAAAAAACTTCATCTATAAACAAGAGAATTCAAATTAGAAAATTAAACTAAGGATTTATTGAAATTGAAAGCTACAAACTAAGAAAATAGTTAAATTCCTAATCTAACCCATTTGAAACTTATCTTGTTTTAAAATTGGTGTTGTGTTGATGTGAAACGATGACCCTTTCCCAATCCTATGATTAGTGAGCCTATTTGAGCCGATTCTATGGAAGAGAATCAATGAAACCATTGTGATTGATGTATGAAAACCTATTTTATGATAAAAATGAACATCATGGAAGCTAAGTTACCATGATTTTATGCTAAAAATGCATTGATTATACTATTTATAAGCTAATTCTAAGCTAAAAGATGAAATCCCAAATTTATAAACAAGCTAAGATGGATGCATGGAATCCATTAATGGATGCTCTAAGCTATTATGAAATTAAAATTAACTAAGATAAGCTAAAAAGTGAGTAAATATGAGTGTGAGTGCATATGAGAATAAATAGCATAAGTTTGGAATTGAAAGATGGATGTATGAGATTCCACAACATAAGTTTTCTTTGAAAAAGATGGATCCATTTGTCTCCAAATAGTGACCTATTTATAGGAGAGAAAATGAGGAATGAAGGGTTGAGATCAAAAGGTTTAAACAACGGTCCAAGATGAAGGAGATGAGAGACATGGATCATGGATTCTCATCAATGGATGAGAATGCATGATGAGATTCTAATAAAGGGTTCACACTTGCCTAAAAAAAATAAAAAATTGACCTACTCACATAGGTTAAGGGTGACTTGTTCAAAAAGTTGAAGGTAAAAAATTGCTTAAGAAGCCAAGTGAAAATATCAATTTTTCAAATGATGGAGGAATAAGAATATTCCTTTAGGTGAGAAAAAAGGCAATTTACAAATTAAAATAAATAAATTAATAATTGTGAAAAAAAGGGATAAGGAATATTGCCTTTGCTTAGAGGAAAGTTAGTTTAATTTCTAATTAAACAATGTTTAATCATGCGATTTAGGGGAATTGAAGAATTGAAGAGATATTTATTAAATTAAATGATTTAATAAATGGGAGAAAGGTGAAATGATATTTAATTAAATAACTTAGGGTTATTTAATTAAATAAGATGAATTAAAGGGAATTAAATTAAATATTTTGATTTATTTAATTTAATGAGATGAAATGTTAGCATGAAAAGGGGTGAATTAACATGATTAAATTAATTATGTAACTAATGGATGAAAATGATGCAATTAATTAAAGAGCTTGGATATATAAATAAATTATGCAAAAAAGAGGATAGGTTTAAAGAGGAAATGATTTTAGCTATCTAATGTGATCCATCATGAAATTTTTTCAGTGTCTACATTTTTCCCCTCTTTGAAGCAATGCACTCATTACATTGGTTCAAAGACTGATGTTGATTGTGATGTTGATTTTGATGCTGATGATGATGTAGAAATAGATATTAATGATCTCTTTGAGGTGTTGATAGCCAAGATAAATTTGATTGATCTAATTGATCAATTGATAACATTGTTGAGGATTCACAACAATGCAAGGATTGTGTTAAATAACATGAGGATTTGTAGGGGGGTGATCCCACAATAGTGGTTTACAACTTTTGGCCAAATTGGACACTGGAATTTTTTTTTTTAACTAAATATTCACTTTCGATCACCTATAGCGGCTAAACCATGAGGAATTTGAAGATGATACAAACTAGAGTTTCATGAATTCTTTTCTATAGATTCTAAATATATGTTTTTCAACATTTTTGGAATCAGATTGCACTTCTTTTTCCATCTCCCTCGAAAACTAGTTTTTTTTAGAAAATAACATTTTAAAAAAATGACGCTCACCGTATAACTCATAACTTTTTTCCATGAAGGATAAAATTCTAATTCTTTCAAATTTAGATTTGTAACTCTGATATCTAGTGCTTCCACTTGGTTAGATAGTTTTTTATTGAATATTTTTTCTTTATTCAAGTTTCAAATTCAAACCAATTATAATTCAGACATAGTGCAACCGTATAATGCATAACTTTTTTTGTATGTATCGAAATTCAATTTATTTTTCTTTGTTGAATCAAGGACTTCAATATCTAGTGCACTAATATTTTTAATTTTTTTTTAATAATCTACTATTTTTCCACATGTGCAAAACAAAGAGATTGATTTTTGATGAAAAACCTACATTCACGAGAAATAAAAAAATAAATATAATAATAAAATTAAATTTATTTAAAATTATAATTTTTGGGAAGCTTATAATAAGGACTAAAAACTTGCAAAAAAAAAAATTTAAATGAATTCATTTGATTCCCCAAAAGGTAAATCAAAAGTGGTTTTTTATCAGCATTTTGATAGGTGTAAAGGAGACTCTGTTATAGGTATGGTTTAAAACTATCGAGATTCTATCCAAGGGGATTTGATTTAAGGTAGTTTGATCAAACCATATTCAATTGAAATTATTTAAATGGAACCTTTTAAGGCTTAAATAATTATATTTTCTAAAAATATTTGATTTCAGCAAAAATCAGTTCCTCCCAGAAATTGTAAACCAACTTTATGGGATCACCCAAGGAAAGATATATCCCCATGATGGTTGATTTGATATTTTGATCAAGATTTTCTAGCAAGGCTAGGAAAAAAATTCATTAGATGATTTGAAATTAATATGATCGAAATATGGTTGGTTTCCCCCTTGAGAGATCAATCAGAGAATAAAGTGTTCTAATTGAGCTCACGATAGGTGAAAACCAGACTTATGCTTGAGCTTCTTGAGATTTTAGGTTGCTTTTGAATCAAAGAGCTACAATATTTCAGATTGTTGAGCTAAAGATGATATACATGCCCCACTGTGCCCTAGCAAAAGAGGTATTGTTGGTGTGCTAGCTTAGATATTAATGTAGAAAAATTCTATGATGTATAGATAGTATTCGGCTATGGGTAGCCTCATTTATATTTCAATGTAGATCACATAGATTTGATGCTTGGATAGACATGCTAGTAAAGATAGAAGAATAAGAATAATAAGATGGATGGATTGAGCATTAATTTTGAGATTGATTCAAAAAGATTCAACAAGTCATCCATCCAGACTTTATTAGGGATGATGATGAGACAATGCCAATGTAGGATGAAATGCATGATGAGATGCTCACATTTTTGGATTGGGATTTTATGTATTTCCTTATTGTTTGATATAACACATAGACACAATGCATCAAGGTATTAATAACTAGGATAGTGTTGTATCTAGTGTAATGGACTTTGATTTGACAAAATAGATAGGATAGTTCTTGTTCACACCTTGAAATACAGAAACATCATTGGAATGCAAGTTAGAAGGTTAGAATATATTGGACCAAAGCATACACAATAGTCAACAACATACTCCAAACAAACTTCCTACACACAAATAAGCATGTGCCAAGATTTTCTTACAATAGTATCCACAAGCAGAACAAACGAAAGACAATGATTGATGCCCCATTCCTTTCTCTCTAAATTATTTTGTTAGACATCATTGAGATTTCGTTGGAATGGGTCATTAAGATATATCATAAGAAAATATCAAAGACAAATAGTTAGTTTTATCTATAGCTCTTGCTTATTTTAAGTTTAGCTAAAGTGATTTATGATACTAATGTCCATTGCAGGAAGGATACATCCTAGGACATGTTGATCAGAGGGTTGTTTGATGTTGGGATGATGATGCTAAGATGAGTTGTTGCTATAAACTTAATTGACACATTTACCTATGATTTAGACTTTAGATTTTGACTTTTAGGTTTGCACTTTACAACTTTCTATACTTTCTTTCTACTTATGTTTCCAAAGGTTGAAGGTGACGATCATTTATTATAGGTGAAAGTGAGATGGGATGGATGGGTTTTGGATTTTCTAGAATATTTCAATGTTTTTGGTATTTTGAAATGTTTTGAGGTTGGTTTTGGGATTTTTTGAAATTTTATGTGGATATTTATGTTTTCTATTTTCTAAGGTTGTTTAGGGTTTATTGAATGTTTTGAGGCTTTTTAGGTCTTTTGAATGTTTTCTATTGTTTTTTGGATTTTCAATTTTCAAATATTTTTGCGTTTTCTAAGATATTTGGATGTTTTGGGGATTTTCAAGTGTTTTACAAATTTTTAGGGATTTTCTGAGAATTTCCAAGTTTCGACCAAGAACCTAACCTTAAGACCTATCCTAGGGGTCTTGGGGGCTAATCAAATATAAGCCTTGCCTACGTTATACATTCAAAGACCATGCAATTCAACTAACTCGACTTATTTACAAGATGAAGATATGAACAAATGAAAGACAACAATTTATTATGAATGAATCCTAAAGGAATATCCTACGATGTCTCAAGGGAACATCAATGATGGCCTTACCTATGTTCAAGCTCAGAGACCTGTAGTTCGACAAGACTCTATTTTTTGAATTTTTGATCTTTGAATTTTTTAAGGATTTTGATGTTTTTTGGATGTTTTGGATTTTTCTTGTATAGGATTTTGCAAACTTATTTGGATTTTCTAATGAGATAATATTTTTTGAATGTTTTTGGTGTTTTCTAATAAGATGTTTTGAGGCAAATGATACCTAGATCATGATGTTGATGTCACATTTGTGATATATAAGACATGGATCAAGAGTTATTCAAAAACAAGAGTGCAATAACCTACCCCTAGTGTCTAGCAAATCTTCATAATGCAATGGATAACCAAAATAGGTAATGTATATGTGAAGAGTTTGATAGAGTTTTATCATGCTAGATATGGGCTATGGGACTTCACAAGATAAAATGATAAAGATCCAATCAAAATTTTCCATGAGTAGAGTTGAAGTATATGTCGAATCATTGTCAAGTTCAAGATAAAGTGGAATATCTGGATAAAGATAGATTGGAAGGATGGAGGGAACATTGGTTTTATCATGAAAAGGATGAGATGCTTCTATCTGATACGGATAATATAGACTCTTTATTCTACTCATGATGCCTATTTGCTAGGTTTTCATCATAGTACTTAACCAAAGCTCCACCGTAGTGGTTTTCACTGGAGGACAATTTTTATTTTTACTATTTTCTTGATTTCTTTATTTTTATTTTTTTATTTTTTATTTTTTTGGAAATGTTAGCCTCATGTTGAACAACCTGGTAGTATTGATGTGGAGGCCACTATCATAACATGTCAAAAATTCCCTACTTGAAGAAGTTGCTTTCCTAAGATATGATAACTTGAATGCAACCTTGAAGAACTCTGATCTACCTTGTGGATACCAGAATTAACCTTGTCTATGTGCACACATCATGATAAAGTGCCCTCAGAATCCTTATGATGAAGGGTAGCTTCCAACACATGGTCAATATGATAATTGGATATTGTGAATGGAATGTATGGTGTCATGCATGAAGGAATATGAGATGGATTGGTCGATAGTTTGGAACCTTTGAGTCTCCATACTTGGGAAGATGAGTGATGATGGGTGGGGATGGAGGTTTTCATGGAATTAGGACCAACCACTGGATATACTTTGTCCCTTGCTTGAGAAGCTTGCTTTGGTATTTGAGAACTCTTTTGATAGATATATTTCCCTTTTAATTTCACCCCATAGTTTCTTTGACTAATGGAGTTTTTGATGGATGATTTTCTTTATTTTGCTTTGGTATCCATTTGTATTTTCTTTGTACTTTTTGCTTTATTTCTTAGTTATATTTGATGATATTTTCCTTGCTTTGATATGAATTCTTCTTTTTAAGTTGGTCCCAATTTGTGTATGAGATAATGGGTGAATTCCAACTCATGATATGGCTAGTTGTAGCATTGATAAGATTTTCATCATAATGATTCTTCATGCCCCATATGTTGATGTTTGTTGTAGACAATATTTCCCCTGAAATTGTGAAGTTATGATCAATACATAATCCTTTTCCCTGATATTGTTATGGGCTCCCACTATTCGGGAATATGAACTATTTTCTTTGATTCCATGACATCATTATCTATTGATATTGTTTCAAAAGATGTTGATGCTAACTCAAAAGATGTCGATGATGCACAATCATTGTGAGAATAAATAATCTTGACTATTGCTTGCTCATGAGCTATTTTCTTTTATTCTATGACATCAAATGTTATTTGTTATCAATACTATTTCAAGAGATTCAAAAGATGTCGATGATGCACAATCACTGTAAGAATCAATAATCTTGACTATTGCTTTCTCTTTTGTAGGAATATCAAGAGTGTGAGATTCTTGTATTGGATGAAGAACACCTATATGTCTATCCGAAAGAAGCATCTTAGGAGTGATATTAGGGAAATATTTGGAGTTTAAAATGGTTTGGAAGATTTCCCTTAGTTCTTTGTGAAACTATGGGGATAGGGGTTCTTGAACTTGACTCGATTTGGAATAACTTTCATTATCCTCAAGAGCCTCCTCTTGACATGATCCTTGGGTGGATGATTCATTATTGGTAAAATACTCTTCACAACATTTTGTGGGTATGGGTTCAATATAGGATATTTATGGCTCATTTTGAATTTCTTCAACATGCCCAATCATTGATTCATATGTAGGAGAGATATCACAATCTGATATTCGCTTGATGTCATTACGATATAAATAGTGCTAAACACTATTGATGGGTTTTGAATTTGTTTTAAAATATTATCTTGATACATATCTGATTCCTCATAAACAATGTAAACATGTCCCACCGTGGTGTCCTGGGTATTGCTTGAATTTGATTCCTTTGTCAATTTTTTTTTTTACCATGATTAGGCATAGAGTTCATGTAAATTTTCAGATTTTTTTTCCCATATTTTTTATTAGCCTCAATGTCTCTTTGGTCAATAAGATGCTCTATTAGATGTTTGAGCCTATTTTTTTTTGTGTGCTATGACCTTTGTATTGGTGAAATTCACAAAAGCGATCTTCTCTATAGCTATGAGGTTTGATTTGTGGCTCTTGATAGTTTGAGAAATTTGGGTGTGTGATAAGATTAGACTATATCAACCTCTTTAACACATCTTCCATAGGTTTTCCTAAGGGAGTGAATTGTCACTTAGGAGCACTATTTTTTCTTTGTTGTCCACATTGAGTGTTTGTAGCATTGATTGTTAGTTGATTGCTTGATGATGATGTGTATGGTTATGTATTCATGGTTTGGGTGTTTTCTTGTCTAGGAATAGTTAAGACCATCTTTGCATCAACAACACCATCACTAGTAACATTTTAATTCTTGGCCCAATAGTGGGGCTTGTCGTTAAAACTAATGGATGGGTGATTGTCTTTATACACTTGTGTGTTTCCCTGTGAGATTACGGCTATCTCAATGTTAAGGGATGTAGGGAAAAGCTCATCAAAAGATGTGATGCGTTGAATTTTCAAGTGGAATGATAGATTTGGATCTATATTTTCTATAATAATGCCCACTTGTTTGTCGAGAACTGGCCACTTGCTTTTACCAACTCTCTATCTCCACCATTGCAAGAAAATAGTGAAAGATTCCCCTTTGTGTTTTTCTAAGAGTGTACAATTCTTATAGACTTACGTCCATGTCAAGATTGAAGGAGAAGTGATCTATTAATTTATCAACAATTTCTTGGAAAGTTTTGATATCGAGAGGCAGATGAGAAAACCAATCCATGGATGGGCCTATTTAACTTTGTCAAAAAAGGCACACTAAATAGGACTCATTATAGGCGACCTCCATTCACATGACATTAAACTCTTTGATATGCTCCACATGATTTCCTCTCCCTTTATATTTATTGAATTTTTGGATTTCATAAATAGGAGGGAATGGTACCATTGCAATGTTTCAATCAAATGGATATGGACACAAATTCTATGTATGGGGCTTATTTTCCTTTCCCATGTGAAGGTCCTACAGTTGTTGTGATAATGCCTTAAATTGTGATGCTAGACCATCTAGTGGGTTTGGTAGAGGAACACATGTTTCATATTGTGGGATGGTGGATGAAGTGTACATGGGATTTTGATATGATGGGGTGTTGTATGGGGTGTATGGTGGTGTGAGATTTTGTGAAGGTGATTGGGTTATTGATGTATATGTTCCTAACATATTTGTATTGATGATGTTCGATTGAGGGTTATAGTAGGAACCTTATTGTTGTGCTCGATCAATTGTTGTTGTTGGGTATAATACTGAGCAAGCAATGCTTGTTGTTGGGATTTTTTGTTGTTGAGTTTGTTGTTGCACGACTAAGGTCGCTTGTTGGGCTTGTTGTTCTACTAAGGTGGCTTGTTGTTGTTTTTATTTTTTTTGTTGAATGGCTTGTTGATAAGTCTATTGTTGTTGTGCTGCTAGGGCTGCTTGTTGTTATTGATGTTGTTGTTGTGCTCCTAAGGCTAATTTATACTATCATTGTGCTACCAAGGTTGCTTGGTGCTATTGTTGCTGGACTACTTGTTGGTAAGCTTGTTGTGCTTGTTGTAAAGGTAAGGCATGTGCTTGGAATGTATGATCAATCAGTGGTTGGGACATTTGTGATGACTTGGGGGTGTTAATGTTTTGAGTGGGTAGTAGATTATTGATGAGGGGTTGAGGGTTCCCTTGGTTTAACATTCCTTGCAAGATAGTGTATTGAGGTGGAGGAATGTAATTTTGAGATCCCAATTGATTTTACATGGTAAAGGGGACCATGGGAAATGATGAGGATTATTCCATTAGATTTTTCAATAGTAATGACATACTAGGATCTTGGGTCCATTGATTAAAAGGGTTCCCTTGTTGTATTTGAGGTGTGACCAAGGTATTACCTTGGTTGATGGTATTCATAACCAAGGTGTTGTTTTGATTTGGGTTGATGATAGATAGGTTTGATGTAGATGATAGATTGACTTGAGTAGCTCAGGTAACCACTTGTTTTGATGTGTCGATAGGGTTGTTGGAACCACTTGTCAAGGGTTGAATTTGTGTGATAGCATTAACTCGCCCTCATTTTCCTACTTGAGATACTTGGTTCACATTAAATTGCATAACATTAGGCATACTTTGGGTATTTGTGATGATGGATGAAGATGGTTGCGCTCCATATGTTGAGATTTTTGTGGCATCATAAAATGTAAGTGGTTGTCCAAAGGTTTGTATCCAAATTGTGTCTTGGGGAAGGTTGGTGGTTAATGGAATGTTTTTTTTGTGAATACCCAAAGTTGTGTTTGTTCCTAGAAATGAAGTGAGACCAAGGTTGGTTCTTAGCTGAGTTGTAAGACTAGATGTTAAGGGTTGAATTGGCACAAGGGATGGAGTTTATTGAATTTTAGATGAATTCAATCCTTGTGTCAATGATTGTGCAACAAAAGATGGGGAAATTAGAACCACATTTTCTAAGGCTTGATGTTCCATCATTTCTTCTCTAGTAAGTCCAAATAGATTGTTCGTGATGTCTTCTATCTCATACCCCAATGGGTTTGGTGTTTTTTGTGAGGGGGAAGAATAACTCCTTGGATTGAATTCTTGAGGATTGGGATCATTGATGGTAGATGAGACTCTGGTTTTTTCTATGATTCTCTTGTGTTGTGATCTTTTTGTAACCATAGATTATGGGTCACCTATGGGATAGTTGTGTTGAGATTTGTAATGTTTGAACTCTCTAGTTGACTCAAATCTAGGTAGAAGGGATGCTCTAAGTATTTTTGAAGCAATGATGATAATGGGGGGGTGAAAATATGGGTGATGTGGGAAGTGATCTTTGCAAACATTTTGGGACAACACTTTTGACTTGATTTTGATGTTTTGATGTTTGGATAAAGGATGTTGATGAACTTTGAAATCTTTAGGGTAGACTCATGACCTTCAAGATAAAATAGTTCAAAGATGATAACTAACTTAACTAAATGCATGGAAAAGGATTCATTTCACATACAAAGTAGCTAAGTTAGGGGTTAGTTTGATAAATGTCTAAATCTAAAGTGTTGGTGTACTTGAAATTTTTACAAAGTTTGGTGAAGTGAAGGATGAAATTTGATGGAGGGGTTGATGAAGTGTTTGACCCAATGTTGACCTATAGTGAATCTTTGTTTTCCAACACCAAGGTAATGAAAAAATGCTATACCTCTATAGTGATAATAACTCCAAGAACTCAATTATTTTGGTAAGATAGGACTCAAATGATATTGGAAATAGGACCCAATGATTTTGACATAGTGAGACTCAATGATTTTGGATAATGGAACTCAATGATTTTGGACTCAATTCTTGCAATGTTTTTCCTTGTCTCAATTTTCTTGTGTTTGGGGAGTCAATGATTTGAACATACATCAATGTGGGGTGCTCATTTGATTTAATCTTGGATTAATGAGCTTATTTTTGCCACAAATACTTGTCTTGGTTATGTTTTCAAACTAAATGTTTATGTGAATAAAATCATAACTTTCACAATGTCCATTTGATGAAAGTTATGAGATTAAAGCCATAATTTCCTATGTTGTCTTTGGAAAAGTATGGGTTTGAGATTAATGTCAAGATATTTAGAAATTGCTAAGGATAAATCCTTAGGACAAGCAGTAATATTAAGGATAGCTCAAGAAGTCCATATTTGAGCCAAAGTGTTTGAAATTTTGAGGATGATAGTGAATGTTTTCTTTTGTATCATTTTGAAACCAAGAAAAGTGTTAAATTGAATCACAATCATTTACAATCCTAGGATAGAAATGGCCATATTTGTTGAGTCCCCACTTGGATTTCTCCAAATACTAGACAAAGTGAATAATTAGAGATTTGGTGAAGCTGGCTCCCCTCCACAACACACACTTCTTAGGACCACCAAATCTCAAAATCCTTAAAATCAAGAGATTAAAAGGAATTTTTATGTTTCTACAATTGAATAGTACAAATGTGGGGTGGCTTCAGAATGATAGTTCTTGCACCAACAAATATTTTAGGATTTTGGCTTGCTAAACGAATGATTTTAGTTCAAGTAATCAAGGGCATGAAACCTTGCAAGTGTCCAAAAAGCCAATAAAGGATTTAATCAATCCTACTAGGGGCTCTTATACTTTTTATAGTAGTACCCCATTCTAAAATACACTATATGGATAAGGCCTACATACCATGAGAACTTGATAGTTTAGTCTTATCCATTTATATACCGGCCCAAGTGAAAAACCTGTTGGAGTCACCTTCAAATTATTCTTAGAAAGGGCCCTCTAAAGGTAGAAAAAGTGAGGGAGTACACTTGTATTTCGACTGCCCATTTCACATAAAGCACAAGGAGGGAACACACAAAATGTCTCTTTCTCACACTAGCATGATTGTTCAATTCTAAACCCAATTGAAAGATGTAGGTGATCTTACAATGTATTAGAGAATTTTTTCATTTCTCAAGATTGAAAAATGGCAAGAGATATTTAGATACACACCTACTAACAATGTTGAAAATCACAAAACATAGAAAATAGTTGTAAATTTTAACCCTTCAAAGCAATCATGAGTTCGTTTTAAGCACCAATCAAAAATGAAGTTGCCTTGTTCAATTTTAAGCACAAAATAAAATGATGATGTAAAGGTTCAATTTTATCCAACTTCGAGCATTCATTTTAAACCCAATTGAACTCTAGTGTGTTTCCTAAAGCAAAAATTAGAAAGCATGAAATTGGGTTATAGTTGCCCCCAAGTGTCAAATGCTTGATACAATTATAGAATTTAAGATAGAAAATAATTTCTTCACTTTCGATCCATGTCTTTAAAACCTCAAAACCCTATTAGTCTTACAACTAGAACACAATCAAACATGCATTAGTGGTCAGATAAAACTTAAGAAATTAAATCACATGTTGAAAAAATAACCATCAAATTTCCTACCCTAGCTAGGCATCGCTGAAAATGATAGTGTCACAGTTTGAAGTATGGGTGTCACTCTTGTGAAAGCAGGCATTGTTCTTTAGCAGAAATAGTGAGCATGATAGCATTAGTATTTTTCTCAGCGTCACTACTTGGGGTAGCATTGCAATTTGAAATTTGATAGTGTTGGACTGGTGAATTTGAGCATCGTTTAAAATTTTTGATATCTCCAAATTAAATATGCGTTGCTAGATTTAAATTCTAGTGTTGGAACATTAATTTAGTGTTGATATTTAAAATTGTTAGGGCATTTCTATATGGAAATGCTATTAAAATAACATCATTTTTTTGTAATTTGGGCATCGTCGGGTCCTACAAAACAACATAAAATAGAATTCAAGCTAAAAAATGGTTAGATTAATGGTTTTCCCTCCTTCTAGTATTAGAATGTGAGACAAAGAAATGTCGGTGAGGGTTGATTATGCTTGATTCATGATGAATTGAAGCATAACTTTGCCAAACAAACCTGCATCTACAAACAAGATCATTCAAATTGGAAAATTAAACTAAGCATTTACTGAAATTGAAAACTACAAACTAAGAAAATAGTTAAATTCCTAATCTAACCCATTTGAAACTTATCCTGTTTTGGAATTGGTGTTTTGTTGATGTGAAAAAATAACCCTTTCTCAATCCTGTGAATAGTGAGCCTGTTTCAGTCAATTCTATGGAAGAGAATCAGTGAAACCATTGTGATTGATGTATGAAAACCTAGTTTACACTAGAAATGAACATGATGTAAGCTAAGTTACCATGATTTTATGCTAAAAATGCACTAATTATACTATTACTAAGCTAATCTAATCTAATTCTAAGCTAAAAGATGGAAAACCAAATTTATAAACAAGCTAAGATGGATGCATGGAAGCCATTAATGGATGCTCTAAGCTATTATGCAATTAAAATTAACTAAGATAAGCTAAAAAGTGAGTAAATATGAGTGTGAGTGCATATGAGATTTAATAGCATAAGTTTGCAATTGAATGATGGATGCATGAGATTCAACAAGATAAATTTTCTTTGAAAAAGATGGATCCATTTGTCTTCAAATAGTGACCTATTTATAGGAGAGAAAATGAGGAATGGAGAGTTGAGATCAAAAATTTTAATCAATGGTCCAAGATGAAGGAGATGAGAGACATGGATCATGGATTCTCATCAATGGATGAGAATGCATGATGAGATTCTAATCAAGGTTCACACTTGCCTCAAACAAACATACTTTTGACCTACTCACATAGGTTAAGGGTGACTTATTCAACAAGTTGAAGGTTAAAACTTGCTTAAGAAGCCAAGTGAAAATATCATTTTTTCAAATGATGGTGGAATAAGATTATTCCTTAGAATATTCCTTTGGGTGAGGAAAAAGGAATTTTACAAATTAAAACAAAGTTTTAATTGTGAAAAAAAGGGATAAGGAATATTCCATGGGAATATTCCCTTTGCTTAGAGGAAAGTTGGTTTAATTGCTAATTAAACAAGGTTTAATCATCCAATTTAGGGGAATTGAAGATATATTTATTAAATTAAATGATTTAATGAATGGGAGAAAGGTGAAATGATATTTAATTGAATAAGATGACTTAGGGAATCGAATTAAATATTTTGATTTATTTAATTTAATGAGATGAAATGTTAGCATGAAAAGGGATGAATGAACCCAATTAAATTAGTTAAGTTAATGGATGAAAATGATGCAATTAATTAAATGGATTGCCTATTTAAATAAGTTAAGTGAAAATAGGATGGATTTAAAGAGGAAATGATGTTAGTTATCCAATGTGACCCATCAAGACATTTTTCAGTGTCTACACTAGTGTCAATACTAGGAGTGGAAGCTCTAGATAATCCAAGATCCACAGTGATTGTGATATCACCATATGACATGAGTCTTGAACTTCTTCTCTCTATGGTATTAGTAATAGGACACCAAACACTCATGTAAAGGCTATTAAATGTGGGGTGAGTGTAAATGCAATGTAAGCTAAGAAAAATGAAATGCTTATAACTAAAATTATAGAAAGTGAAATAGAAATGTAGAAACAACAAACAAAAAATCACAAAATGAAGTTTAAATACCAAAAAATGAAGTGCAAAATGTGCAAAGGGACTAATTTGCTATGTATGAGTCTAGGTACAATTTTTTTTGAAAATTTTCAAAAAATTTAAATTGAATCTTATGATTTTTATGTTTTATTAGCTATGTATGAGATGCAAATGTGGAATTTCTTTAATTTTCAATGAATTTATATGCAATGATGCAAGATAAATGAGCTTTTCACTAATGCAGATTTTGAAACCCTAGAATGCAAATTAACCAATAGAAAATGCAATTCAATGTTAATGCAAGATAAATCTAGGATGTAAATGCACTCCAAATCATAATTATGATGTTCTAAATGCAAGTTCACCAAGATGGAACCTATTAAAAATTATTATTTGAATTGAATGGTTGATTGATGTATTCACACCCACTTTCAAAGAGATTCCACTCAAGGATTAGCCTAGAGATCTTAATGCAAAGGATATTTAAAACTTGCAATAGAGTTGTCCTAGGAAATGAATATGATCTAATGAGTGGTTCACCACCAATTTTAGACTTGGAAAAGACAATGCAATGCAAGTTGTAAAATAAAACCCTAGTTAAATGCAAACTAATCTTAAATGACCTAGAAAGATGGAAAAATGTAGCAGAAAGTTATAAAACTAAAAGTGTACACTTGGGAAACTGAAGAAGGTAGAATGGAGGTCTAGAATTCTAGAAAATGTATTATCATTGTTGAATTGGAATCATTCACCAAGTTGCATGAATCAATCTAGTTTTTGGGAAAATGTGCAGATATAAGTTTCAGCCAAAAGGGCATCCATATCTGTTAAAATCTCTATCAAGCCTATACAATGGGACTCATTCGCCAATAGTGGTGAATTAGCCCACTTGTACTCTTCTAGAAGTTTTGAACTAGATTATGTTCCTCTCAATTTTCTCTACCCATTTTGATTGGTTTCCAGATCTGAAACTAGAAATTGCCACCTATAGGCCTTCTTCAAGCTTCTCCAAGGCTTGATGACAAATTTAGGAATTTGACAATTTTTCTCCAACTTTTCTTCTTGAAAAATCTATAACCGAGCCCTATAAATCATTCAAAATAAGAGGGAAAAATGTTGTGGGGTTAGGGAATAGGGGTTTTCCTTAGTCAAAGCCCTTGTTGGTAATTTAAACTTGAAATGAAAGTAAATATGAAAGGAGAATGTTGAATAAACAATTAGTAATGTTACAACTCACCAAACCCTAGCAATAAGGTGTTGGAAATGTTCTTGAAATGGTTGCAATGGATGTTGTTCTTGACTCTTTCTTGAAATATGTTGATCTTGAATGCAATTCTTGCTTGAATTATAAAATATACATCACAATTGTTAGCATAATAACAAACATGAAGAATGCAGTCTTTGACATGATGATTGAGACTTGAAGGATGCTCTAAAATGCTTGATAATTTTCCCTTGAAATTCCTTGAATGCTCTTGTGAATTCTCAAATTCTCTTGTGAACTCTTAAATGCTTGTAAAATTTGCTAGGTGAGAATATGAGTGAAATAACCTTGTATTTATACCCAATTATGCAAGAATTCCCAAAACAACACTACAAGCTAACATCAGGTCTAGTTAAATAAAATCCCATAGGAAATTTTAACTTTGGTCACACGAGACTCATTCGCCCAAGGTGGTGAATAAGTCCCACAAGACATAATGTATGGAACCAAAAATGAAAAGTGCTTAGAAATGTGTGAAACCTCCATTGGGGCCAAAAAGACCTAGTTGGGATTCATTTGCCCAAGTTGGTGAATGAGTCCTAGAAACTAAATCTAGGTCATACAAGCCAAGAACACCTAATTTATGATTGGTTACTAAATGGTGTTGGGATTATCCTCAAAAAGATGCAATAAATGAGGCTTGTGGATGCAAAATATGGTTGATTAAAGCATTAGAAAGCCCAATTTTTAATGAAAAGCCTAGAGAAGTGTGAAAATGTGTTACAAAACTTTACAACACTATAAATAAAGAAAGATTAAGGTTGATTATGATTAAAATTGTTTTTATTATGCTTAGTTAATTCATAAAAACCTAGAAAAGTGTGAAAGTGTGTTACAACACTTCACAAAACTTGTGTAAGGAACCATTAAAATTACATTAGTTCACAAGGGCCCAAGACCTAATGTGAATGTGTTATCCACATTGTAACAACAAATCAAGGAAACATTAAGCCAAAATCATAAGGAGGGCCCGAACAAGTAAAAAAAAGTAGAAGGGTTACTTTTTCGGTAACTCTAGTTCCTTCATGGAGTTCATGTTCTTATGACTTGGGAGGATTGTGGTGACATGTTGTGAGAGATTATGCATCTATTGGTGTTGCATGTGTAGATCATTGTGATTATTCTTTGTAATTCATTGTTGATCATTTATGACATCTTGATATTGGGTTGGTTGGTAGACTTGATATGCTTCTACATTACCCATGTAGTGGGAGCTCTTGGATAGGTATGTTCTTCATTGACATGTTTGATACAAGGAGCTTATGGTTGCAGTTTATGGGTTGCATATGTTGTTGGCATGAGTTTACTGATGTTGTTGATATGTAGGAGGTATGGATGGTGGGTTGTATTAACATGTGTTGTGGATGCTATTTTTGATCATGTGGGTTCTCACCTTTGATAAAAGTTTGTTTAGAGTATTTATTATCACTTGGATTTGATGCTTTTGTTTGTGGATTGGTGCATCTTCACCTTGGAAAGTTCCTTTTCTTCCATAGGTGGCACATTGGAGAATGATAAGAGTTCTTTCTTAAGATGGTGATCACTTTAGTTTTATTGCAAGTATCTTGATAGAACACGAGATAATGTTGGAGATTCATGTGATTACATGTATGGCTATGACAATGCATTTCATTTATTGATCCCTTATACAATGTATACAACACATGGGGGGATTTTGGGATATGGTGTTATAGACCATTGCATAATTTGATTTATCAAAATGTTGTAGTTAAATAATTATTTAAATTTTATGCACCTAGGAGGTGTGGTTAATCACACTAGGTAATTATTTGGGTCCACTTAATGTTGTATTGTAACATTGGATTATTATTTAATGTGAGAGGTATGAGATAATTTAATATTGGGGAAATATTTAATAAACTAAAAAATTATTACCCAATATTAAATAAGGGGTTAATGACCTTTTCTACTAACATGGTTTTGTGGTACATTGTTTTATATTACCACTTGGTTGTATTTGTGTGATCTTGAGTCTATAAAAGCAATCACATGTTTAGTTGTTAAGCTTGGTTAGGTGAGTGGGTTGTCATTATTGAGTCTTTTTTAGGAGTGCATATGTGAAGCATGGTATGGGATATTTGGATTCATGCTTGGACACACAGAGGATGCATTGGAGATACTTGATTCTTTAAAATTATTCATGCTAACTCTTGTAAGTGGATGTATTGTTTATTTGTTGAATAGCAGATGGAGTATGGATGCTTTTGGAGTTTGGGTTTTTCCCTCTTGAGGGTTTTCTCAGGGTATATGTTGTGTTATCTTGTGGCTTGTCTATTTGGTTTATGCATTATGGTTTCTTGCATGTGTGCTTTTATCTCATTAGGTTATGTAGGAAATGGATTAAGAACGTGGGTATGATGCACTTTCCTACCACCCTCATAGTCTATGTAAGGTTTCTTCTTCCAGTTCATGGTAAAATTCTCTCCCTACCCATGTAACTATGTATCCTAAAGACTATTGTTGTTTGTGAGGATTTGGAGCTTCCTTCCGTGTCTCCCCCTCCCCCTACTCAAAAGAATAATAAACTTGATGCTTAAAATTTTATTTCTCTTGGTGCTCCTATTGCTATGGTTCTGAACAAGGTTATTTATTCTCCTCTACCTCGTTCTTTTGATTTTTTTTCTCCTTTAGCTGATTTTTTGAGGGGGCTTCTCTTATTTACTGTCTCAAGGAATCAATTTTGGTTGATGACTCTTCATAGATATTTGTACAAAGTAGGAGGAAATGTTCTCCTAAGATGGACTCTATTTTGCTTGTGAAGTCCTTAAGGGCATAGTTGTTGAGTTCAAGATCTATTTTTTCTTGATTTGTTTCTCTCTGCTTTGTTGTTTTTGTTCTATATGCGTTCAACACCCTTCCTTATTTTAATTAAAAAATAGTGTAATATTGAGTAAATAGGTTCATTGTCCTATGTTGTTGACTAACCATGTACACACATTCCTATACTCACATGCTATTATGCATTCACCATATCCACTTATTTAGTATTCCTACACACACTTATTTCCATGCATGTATCATCCATCAAAATCTACCACTTCCTTTTGTCTTGAGAGAAGTTTTCATTTTTAAGGTTATCCTTGTCGTTTTAGACTCATCTTGCACTAATTTAGAGATTCAAATTCAAATGTAACCCACATCTCAACTTTACCTTCCCACCTAAGTCTAAATAAATGCAAGTTTATGTGATATTTGTTATGTCCTTGTATTTAAAAGCATTCAATGCATTCATTCTAATCATGAAATCATAGGGGGAGATCATTTGGTTTACACACTTTAATTGATTCTCTTAAATAAAATTTTCTTTATATGAGTCATTCTCAAAGAATTCATTTAATTTATCTACATATATTGTTGGGGTTAATTTGGGAGAACTTGACTCCTTGTGACCCAACAACCCATTAGGTATTTTTATAGGTTGACATGTCTCCAAATATTCAAGAAGAGTAGAACAATATGTCAAACATTAGGAGAAGTACGGAAAGACAATTCCAAAATCATTTAGGACATGTATATACATGTAGGACAAGTTCATTATTGTTTATTTTTCCTTGAGAGTTAGAGTCACTCCAACACAATCATAATAGACCATTTTAATTTATAGATGATTTTACAAGTTTCATATGTACAATTTAAAAATCAAGACATCAAATTCAAACTTGTAACAATCTTGAAATCATCTTCAATTATCAAACTAAATACATTTTCTATTGAAAATTTCAATATTTAATTACTCTATTATTCAAATGCAAACTCTTAATTAACATAAATTAACTATTATAAATATACACACATCTTATTAAATTAAACCATTTAATTCCTGCATGATATTCATTGCCAAGTGTACATTTCTTATAAGCCTTCAACACATGATTGTCCCATTTCCTAGTTTTAGCCCTCCTTACACTGCACACAAACTTCAAATAATTTTGTCCTCTATTATTTTCTATTAGGTAGCAGGTACTTTTATTCCATTAAAGTCGCTTTCCAATGTTTTCTAAAGGAATCGCACATGCGTATAAATCTTTTGGTCATCATTTTGGATTTGCTCAGATTTTAAAATTAAAATTGCAAATAATTTATAAGGTAATTGAGACAACTTAAAACTGGTCAACCGTTAACACCACTGCCCTTATCTCTGGGAACACCGTTGGAATATGCATCTCCGATGGTGAAATAAAACATGGTTAGGAGAGAATTTTGATATCGGAAATTTATATGACTATTGGATAGAGAAGTTGAGAAGCAAGAGATAACTCCTTGAGATCGAAGTCAGAGTTTGTCGAAATTTAATACGTGCGGATCTCTCCCTCATTCATTCGTCAACCCAAATCCGTTACGTTAGTCTGCGGAACAAGCAAACAGCCAATTGATAGATTGCGTACAAATTGTTCCCATTCCTGTCTGCTCTTGAAGTCGGCAGACAATTGATATATTGCGTACAAATTCTTCCATTCGTGGGCGATCAAATTATTCCGAACAGAGGAAAACGAAAGAAAGATGGAGAAATATTATGTTACAGCCATGAGAACAGCAGTACTTGTAATGCTAAGTATGAATACAAGTTTAACTGAATGCTCGTTGAATGAAATCCCTGCACTGATTTCGTTTGGAGACTCGACTTTGGACGTGGGAAATAATAATGATCTTTTCACCTTGGCAAAGAGCAATCATGCTCCTTACGGACGTGACTTTCCCGACCAAAAAATTACAGGCAGATTCTGCAACGGCTTGCTTGTTACAGACTATATCGGTATTGACGTTGATAGAATTATTCCATCAATTAGATTTTTTTCATTTTCTCTTTTCTGATACTTTAGTCAGGTTCATTCATATGGGTATTGAGTATAGTTTGTTATGGAATAGAGCAGCATCGATGCTAGGCCTAATGTCGCCAACGTTCGGGTACTTGAATCCCGAGGCTTATGGAGAAAGGATTGTTACGGGCGTTACCTTTGCTTCCTCCGCATCTGGGATCTACAATGACACTGGAAAAGTCTTTGTAAGTGTCTGAACTAGCTGGTTCATCATAATATCTTTGCAATACTCATGCATAAATGGAATCTTTTGCATGTTGCAGAACATTCTAAATCTAGAAGATCAGCTAAATCTATACAAACAATATAGAGAGGATTTGCGTGAGATTGTGGGTGCTGCTAACGCGTCACGTATCTTATCTGAGGCCGTTTATATCATAAGCACAGGGAACAATGACTATCTTCAGTACTTTAATCTGAACATTTTATCAGAATTTGAATCCAATCGCAGAGAATTTAGAAAGCACTTGTTGAGCACTTTGTCTAGTTTTATTAAGGTAAATTTCCTTTAACACTCTATTTCATGCTTTCCAGAGACTGACCAAGCAATAGATATTGATGAAAAACATCGGTATCATTTTTCAGAAGCTTCAATTGTTAGGAGCAAAGAAAATTGGGGTACTGTCTCTTCCTCCATTGGGTTGCTTACCGTTTGAAAGAACATTGCATGTTGGAGGAAAAGGGATTTGTGTTGAATATATGAATAAGGAGGCATCAATCTTCAATATGAATTTGAAGAAACTAATGAATAAGATGAATGAAACAGATGGTACAAGGATTGCTTACTTAGACAGTTACAGGTTACTTCTAAGTGCCTCGACCTATCCAGCTCAGTATGGTAAGATACATTTTCTTATGCATTTGTAAGCTTTCTGCTATTTATCTTTTCTTGTGGAGTTTCTGATATATTGTTTTTGAGCACAGGTTTTGCTGAAGGGCGCAGAGGATGTTGTGGTACCGGGTTCATAGAAGCATCTATCTTTTGCACTGAGTTTACCATAGGGACGTGTACAAATGCTTCAAAATATGTATTCTGGGATAGTTTCCATCCGTCGGACAGAATGAACTACCTTCTTGCGCAGTCTCTGCTTGCACAAGCGGTTCAGCAGGGGCTTGCTGAAAGTAATCATTCGTTTCCATAGCTATTCTTACTACTATCCTAGTTTATCTTCCTGTATTCCAGGTTTTATAGACAATTTTACATAAGACCAAAGACACATTTTGTGCGGTCAATATTTTTTTAAATGATTTAATAAAAATGTGAAAAGGAAATTGATAACTGTATAAAGTTGTCAAGTCAAATCAATATAAAAATACTTCACTTCATTTGCAATCATTGATCTTAAATTTTGATTTGTGATATTAAATTTAATCACATTTGGCTTCACGGGAGCATTATTTTTATTCATTATGTTCACATTAATAAGTGTGAAAATTAATATATTATATTATAAGGGAATAAATATAGCTCATACCAAAATATTTTAGGCTTTAGTATCTTGGCATTGGAGGATCATAGGTACAATATTAAATGATTTATCTTACTATTGTTCCTACGAACTTGATGCTTACTTTTTGTATGTATAGATGACTTTTTTTAATGAGTGTGGAAAAGTGAAGGCTTTGAAACTTAATATAATCATAATCACAAATCTTCCTGCGTCTAAAAGTATCATACATAATATTATTAGTTGATAAAAGATTCAAATATTTTTTGTTCTATTAAATAAGTCGTTATAAGTCACATCACATTAATATGCAATAAAATTGTTAGAAAAGACATGGCATTATTGAAGACATTGTTATGAAGCTCTAATATCAATTTAAAGGTTGTGTGATACTAAATGATCAAAAAATTATCTAAATAAGCCAGCCTTAAGGAGGTGTGACAAGCCACACCACATTAATCTGCAATAAAATTGTTAGAAAAGACATGACATTATTTAAGACATCGTTATGAAGCTCTAGTATCAATTTAAGGGTTGTGTGATACTAAATGATCAAAGAATTATGTATAGTTTTCTATGTTCAAAACTATGAATATGATAAAAAAAATGATTTCTATAGTTATAATAGAATGATTATAAAAAATCAAGAACTTTTTAAAAGATTTAGAAAAATAAGTGAAAGAATATAAGATTACTTTTAGTAAAAATATCATGATGTGATTCTTTATGGAAGGATGCATATTTATTTTTTCAAATAATGCATATTCACTATAAAATAATATATATTCCTTTTGATCATATCTTAACCTTATTTTTAAGCTTAGAAATCACTTGGAAACCAAACTTTTAATCATAGATCTACAAATATAATGTTATGGTAGGAGAATGACTAAATGGCTAATTACTTATTTTTTAAAATCCATTGTAAATGAGAATGTTTAGTTTTAAAATACATAATTTTTTTTTTTTAAAAGAACATTATTTATTAATTAGTTAAATTTTAATCAAATATTTCATAAACTTGAAATGATAGATATGGCTTCAAGCAAATTCACTCCGAACAATTCAGCCATGGAAAATTCAACATTGGAAAATTATTAGTGGAAATTAGTGAATTGCTGGTGGTGAATTTTCTTGTAGTGAATTGTTGGCATTCTACTATTGAATTTTTGGTGGTCAATTTTCCTAGAGCCCATAGATATTATATTTTTAAATTACTTTATTTTTTATTTTTTAATATTTTTTTTATGTCTAATCAATTTAGAAAGCATTCTCTACACAATAAAACAAAAAACATATTACAATTATTTTAGGTTAAATTATGTGAGTAGAACATGAGGGGTTATAAAAAAAATACAGTAATTCTAGTAAAAAGACAATTAAAAAATATTTACAAAAAAAATTTAAAATGTTATCTTGATTTAGAATTTATCATAATGTGAATCTTTACATAAAATTATTTTCACTTTAATTTAGTACTTATTTTTTTGGTCATACACATGCATGTTTCAGATTTCAACATGCTTTTTCATAAAGGTCACTTGTTTACATTCTATATAAAATCAAATTTTTATGATTAGCTATTACAATAAATTATATATTTGAAAATTATAAATTAAATCAAACATTTCATATTTTTACACTATGTTAATATTTTATGTATAATTGCTTAAAACTTTTTTCTCAACTACGATAAAATCTAGTATTAAGAAACAAGTTGCCACATTTCTACCAAAAAAAGGACCCATTATCAAATCTAGTTTTTATGAAACAAGTTGTCTATTATCTTACTCTAATTCCAAACATAAAAATATTTTCTTCTTCATCATACAATATTTTTCTTAAACCTAAGATTCTCTTGCATCAAATATCTCAATTAATTAAAAATGAAGCCCCGCATTTGAATTCAAAAAATCTCATTATGTTATAAATGAATGCAAACTCTCTTTTCTAATATAATCTCATTCTTTTTATTCTTATATATAATTTTTATTTATTAAATAATTAAATATAAAATATAATAATAATGATAAATTATAACAAGATTTTTATTATATTTTTCATATAAAACAACCATCCTCAAATCTTAATTTAAAACTATAATTTTCAACATCTTAGATCTCCACCAAAATTACTTTGTTTATCGAACAATATTTAAGTTATTATACACTAAGGATATTATTATAATAAATTAATATATGTTAAAATTGATATAAATTAAGGATATTAATATTATATAAATTATATTTTATATAATAAATATTTAATTGTGTTGAATTTTATGTTTATATTAAGTATTACAAAATGTGGGATTATATATCTTAATTGTGTACACATAATTTTTAAATGTTTATGATGTATAAATTATAAAATGATTATATTTTTGATAAAAGGTAAAACGGGTTTTACAGGGACCCGAAACCACAAATTTTACAACAAAAAATATAGGAAAAAAAAGTCCAACAAAAAACAACCAACTGCACTAAAGGTAGAAACCAGAACAAGCAGCAGCCACCCGCCAAAGACAGGAAGGTCAAACAAAAAAAGCCAGCAGAAAGGCCAACAAAAAAACTGGCCGCGTCTAAGAGTCTTCAGGACAGACTCTGTCTCTGCCTCCAAATTTTGCATTTCATGAATACCCTTCTTAAACGTTTGAATCATTTGTGGAGTGGGGGGAGCCTTCGTCATAAAATGATTATATTATTAAGGCAATAAATATTGATAATATTTTGTTACTTGTGTTATATATTAAGAAGGTTCATATACAATCACATGTCACATTTACTTTAAAAACTAAAATATAATGTAAGTGTTAACTGCACTTAGTTCTTGTTGTGTCTTTATGACTGTTTTGTAATGGGTAATCGCCCTTCTAGTTTTAATCTAATAAAAAAAAAATTATATATCAGTTGTTTTAAATTAATGAATTTTAAATATTAATTATGCACTTATATCCTAAAGAATAATTAAAAGAATTTCATAAAAGACTTATTTTATATCACTTTTCTTGTCTTAGTATACTTAAACTATTTATAAGAAGATGGAGATGGATTGAGGCTCCAAACAACATACTTCTCGCTTGCAAATCACTCAATGTATGATAATTCTTCTATTGACAATACACATAAAATTATGGTATATAATTTTCTAAATATACCGTTCTCATTAAACAATACTCATAATATACATGAAGTTGAAAGAATAGTTTCTTAAAATCTGAAAAGTGTGAACATATATAATATTTTAACATTATTATTTTTGATAAAAATTTATGTAACTCAATACTGATATAAATCTACAAATAGATGAACAGATTGAAAAAGATACAAAAAGTTCAACAAACATTAAAATATAAAATAATTATAACTTTTACTAATCAATATTTATCTTTAAACGTTTAATTATTTCAGCAGTTTCTTAATCTATCCATTTATATTATTAATGGAAAGCCAAAAAAAAATTGCAAAGATTATTGCCTTTTACTTCGAATAGGCATGTACTGCTTAAAAAAAACCATAAAATCCTTTTAATATCTTGTTCTCTATTCCCAGGTGGGAAAATGGGTAAGAGACTCTTGGAAGGAGGGATTTCCTTTGGTCCATGTTCACATTGATATATTACCCACTCAGATAGGGACTGTTTTGGTTGCCCAAATCCACACGAATTTGCAATTCTATTGAGGGAATCTGCTTCAATCTTAATCATGTCTTCACCTTATTACAGTTGGTCTCTAAAATGTCAAATCACGATGGATGCTTAGTTGATCATAGGTCTGTGGACCATCAATCAAGCCTGCAATTTGGTCTGTGGACCATCTTTTTGAATCTTTGTTGGTCATAGTTAATGGGGATAGTTAGAAGTTATAGTTACAATCAGGTATGGAATTTGATCGTCTGCGGACCATTTTAATGGTATATTTATAATTAGCTTTAGAATGTAATGGTTTATGGATATTTTTCAATTTTATACTGTGTATTACAATTTTAAAATTTAGTAGTTTATACAATTGTATATAGGATATTTTAAATTATTAGTAAATTATATATCATTTTATAATATTTGTTATATAAATATATATTCATTTAAAATATTTTCAAATGATAAAATATAAATATTTTTTAAAAATTAGAATATTTTTAACAAGATTATCTTGAATATATTTTTAGTATCAATCCAAAAAGGTATAAATAAATTTTAGATTTTTCTTTACATTTAAGATTTAAAAGCATTCATTATTGTCATTTTTTTATAATTTTATTTCCAATGTTTATATAAACTTTATTACTATTCTAAATTTATAATTAAAGAGATCAAGAAAAATAGTTTCATTACATAGAAATCAAGAAAGTTGTTATTGGACTATAACTTGTAAGTAATATCTCAATTTCTCATATTGCTAGACCATGCTCTTCATCATTTGAGTTCTGAAAAATACTATTTAAAAAGAAAAAAAATTACTATAATATTTTACGATAAATTACACTTTTATATTTGAATTTATGTTTCTTCATGTAATTAGTTTTTAAATATATTTTTCTGTCCTCAATTAGTACATCTAATAGAAATTTTTAAAAGTAAAAATTGAGAATCATTCTTTATATTGAAATATGAGATAGCCAATAGAAAACCATGTTTCAAACGTAGAGATAGACAGTGGTGTAGTGTTTCTATTGATTTCAATTATATTTTTAACATATATAATATTATACAATGATTGAATATGTGTATGCAATTTTTTGGTATATCTTAATTACATTGTAAATATATTGCATTAAATAGATTATGAGATTTATATTATAAATACATCTATATTGTTTATATACTAATAAATTAACCGTACAATAAAACAATATGTATAATAGAAATGTAAAATTTATTTCATACTATTTGTGCATAGATATAGTCTATATTTATTATATAATTAAAGAAAATATAACAATTATAGTAAAAATATAATACCTTATAGTGTTTTGCAAATAAAACAATAGATGACAAATTACAAACTAAATATTTTTCAATGTGTTAATCACAACTTCAAATGTTTGTATATATTTATATGTGTACATAAAAAATACAAATAAATATTAAAAATAAAATGTGTAGCACAATGGTTAATGACCAAATTAGTTTTAAATATAGTGTGTGTGATTTTTTTTGGGGGATCACACTCGGTGATCCATCATCAAGATGTAAGAATGTTGGTTCTCCACAATTCTTTTTCCATCCTAATGATGGATCGAGGAGTGTGATCTAAAAAGTTGATGCAAACAAATCTCACACAATTGAATCCAAAAAAACACACACTATTCAATATAGACTATAGAATTCTGATGTCTTCATTTTTAAAGATGATTATCCTTTTATTAAGAGGACAATTGATAATTACGATTTCAAAAATAGTTTATTTTCTATCTTTCCCAATTGCTTCAATACATGACCCAAGTTCAAAAAATTGACCTCCTACTTGCAAGTCACTCATTATCAGTTAATTTTTCTATTTGCAATTTCCATTATAAAATAATTTAATTATTTTTCTTCTTGGTTCTTAGGTTATTTTAGGCATACTCTTTTCAATTAACCATACTCATAGAATATGTGGAGTTGGAAAGGATAGTTTGATATGGACATAAATCTACAAATAAGTGGATAGACAGAGAAAAAAATACTCAAATAATGAATAACAGTTTTATATATCATCCACATTAAAATATAAAATAATTATCAAATTTGTATTGATCAAGTTTATCTTTTTATTTTAAGGTGTTCTCAACTTTCCGTTCTAATAAATAGAAAGAAAACCATCAAATCGTTACCTGAAATAACCAGCGTGATGATTGCCTTTTCATCCGAATAGACATATACTGCTCAAAAACCATAATGTCCTCATAATATCTTCTTCTTCATTCTATCAGGTGGGTAAATTACTAAGAAAGTCTATGGGAAGGAGAAGTTTCTTTGCACCCAACTTCCCATTGATATATGACGCACTCAGGTAGGGAGCTTTTCTAGTTGGCCAAACCCACACGAATTTGCCAGTTCTGTTGACAGGGTCTATTTCAATCTTAATCATATCTTACGATTAATGTTAAATCATGATGAATGCTTTTGTCGTAGCTCATACAGATACCTATAACCAACAATCCAGTTCGATTTTTATTTCTATTTATAAAAGATTTCTTACGATTTACTTTTCCTCATATATTATAATATACAGATAAAGTTGATACGCATTTATCAGTTTCTTTAGGAAGGGGCCAGATTTTGGTCTGTCATAGTTGAACTAAGTCGCATACTAATTTGGTATAGAATTTCTGGTACAAACGTCTGAGAAGATTGTTTATTCAGTTCACTGAACAAGATGTACAATTTTAGCCCTTCTGTGAAGGACACGTGGCTTAAAGGTTAAGGCTGTACTACAAATCTCTGTAAATAGTATCAAATTGAACGAAACAATCTGAAAACACTTCCCATTGTCAAGTACAATTACATACAGCAGCGCACAGCAACAATCAAAACAATCTATGGTTCTAATAAAAGAATGATTATAATAATTCAAGAAGCTTTCAAAAGATTTACAAAGAATATGTCTAAGAATCTAGGTTCACTTTTAGTAAAAAAATCATGGAAGGAATGGATATTGTTTTTTTCAAAAAATACATATTGATTATAAAATAATATATATTCTTTTTGGTCCATAATCATAACTTTGGTTTTAGGCTTGGAATTCCCTTGAAAACACAACCTCTAGTCATAGACTTACAAGTATAATGTCATGGTAGGAGAAAGACTAAAAATTAACTTTGACAATATGGCTAATGACTTATTTTTTAAAAAGAAAAGATAAAATTAAAACCCATTGTAAATGATAATGTTTTGTTTTAAAATACATGATTTTTTTAAAAAAACATTGAACATATTATTTATTTATTCATTAATTTTTTTTCAAATACCTCATAAACTTTAAATGACATATATTATATTTTTAAATTACTTTAGTTTTTTTTTTTTTTTAAATATTTTTATGTCTAATCAATCTAGAAATAATTCTCTACACAATAAAATAAAACTTTTGTTACAATTATTTTAGGTCTTGAATTAAGTGGGTAGCACATCAGGGGTTATAAAAAAATAGAATAATTCTAAGTAGGAGGTATTTTCCATAGCGTGTCAAATTATGATATTGCTATCAAGATACAACCGTGTAGTTTTTCAAGGAAAAATCATTGATCCCTATTTCATGAGTAGTGGTTTACAAGAACCCATCTCTCACGATAATGAATGGTCCACTTAGCACTCATTGCATCTAGGTGATGCTCATAGAGATGAAGCATTGGGACTTTCTTAGAGGTGACCCATCCCAATACTACTCCAACTCAAGCATGCTTAACCATGGAGTTTTTCCCATGGTTAAGCCCACTTAGCTTGCAACATGTTAATCATCAAAGCTTGCACCTCTCTGATAGCCTTATGGGAAATTTAGCGAGTGGGGGACCAATCTATGCCTCACTGAATACCTCCAGGATTTTTATCGAGAGACAACTCTTCTTTTAGTTTAGAGGAAAGGTAGAAGGAAATGTAAATATAAAACATGAAAATGGTGATTCACCAAAGCTTTTACAATATTTCAATCTCAAATTTTCTCCTATGAATGATATAATAGAGACAGAATGCCACAACCCTTCATTGTTGGAAATAGAATGAGCAACAAAGGCTAAATACAAGTACAATGCAGTCTTTCAAATCTCCCTACAAGAAGTGTTGATTAAGATCCGATCAAGCATAAAAGTTCCAAAAGCCAACAAAAACACATTTTAAAATTGTAGAAAACCCTTCCTCCTTTTACATCATAATATGGAGAAATAACAACTCTTAAAGAAAATGGAGAAGTTCAACAGACATAATCCAATTTATGTAGGTTATCATCATATCATAGAAGCCTACATCATGGAAATCAACTACTCGAACTATCAAATTAAACTTAACACATTGTCTTTATTCTGAACGAGATATAAAGAAGGAACTTGACAAAGGAAATAATATGCACAATTTCAAAGATTTCTTCCAAACATATCGTATTTAAATATCAAATGAACTTAAAAACAAAGGTCAAATGCCAATCGCGCTTTTTTTTTCATTCTAATATATTATTTGGAATGGAGCAGAGTAGTGTGAATTCAGAAGGCAGAAAGGCCGCTTCAGAAGGAAAGGCCGAAGGAGAAGGAAGAAGGCATTGGGGTGACAAACTACTAGAACAGAGAGTTGAGGGTGGAGCGAAGGCCCACATTCCACAATGGGTTTTCGTCAGCAGAGAATGGGTCGACAAGTGTTTACCAGCCCTATCGCAGGAGACGATTGATAAGAAAGAAGGGGACAAAGTAAGGCGACGACATGATATGCCCAAAACTCCTACTGAAATCCAAACCCCACGTCCAGGGTAGTTACCACCTTTTGAGCGAAGAGGCAATGGAGAATGGAACACCCGGGCAGAATACAAGTGGTGAAATAAACCTAGCAGCCATCAAATTACAAGAAGTAGAAGAATTGGTCTGGAGCCACCGAAGGAAGCACTAAGGAAAGCATTGACAGTTAGTGATATGAAAGATGAAGAACACCCCATGGAGATTGATGTCACGGAGGAAATTAAGGAAGACGCTACTCTTCTTAGCAAATTTTCTTGCATTTTTCGCTTCATTGGGGGCACACTGAGTCATGCAGAGATTAAAAATTGGATCATAGACAAGTGGAACACATAAGTATTAATAAGATTCATGCAAAAGGGGTTCTTTGTGGTGGCTTTTGTAGATGAGCAAACAGAACATAGAATAACGGAAGGAGATCTATGGTACATGAAGAGAATGCCTCTATATATGCAACCGTGGTGCATGAATTTTGATCCGACAAAAAAGAAGTCGTATGAAAAACTGATTTGGGTTCGACTTTATAATTTACCGATAGAATACTGGGCAGGAGATTGTTTAGAGAAGATTGGCAGGTCATTGGGAACTTTACTGGAAGTGGATTCAAATATTTTGGAAGGAGATCTGTATAAGTTTTCTAGGCTTCGCATTGCTACAATTGAACCTATACCACACAAAATTTGTCTCCTGGTGAAGGGGGAAAGATGGTTGCAAGATGTTGAGATTGAAGAACCACGCTTCTTCTGTGTGGAATGCGGAGACAGGAGTCATAGTGCTGAGACTTGCACAAAGAATGAAAAGGCTTGGAGTGATCAGCCATCTGAAACTATCCCCTCACAAAACATTACAACTAAGACAGATGATATCAAGCAAAAAACACACATCTATGAAATAATTGATCCAAAAGAACTGTTTCAGGAGGAAGGTGCTCAAACCACCAAAGAGTCATACAATAGCAAAGTGGGGTTGGATCTGCATACACAGCTTCCTTTCTTGGGGAAAGGGAAACAACCATTCGTGTGTGCAAAGGTAGAGGATGCAGCTAGAGAAAGTGATGACCTAGATTCAAACGCCAACGGTGATGATGCATTGGACATAATCGATGAAAGGTGTATCTCTCAGTCGACAATCAATCAGCTAGGTTTGGGAAAAATTGGCAACACTGGCAATCCAAGAGGTAGGAAATCCCTAAAACAATTAAGGGAAGAAGAAGCGGTTGCTAAGAAATATACTAGCATCACCAAATTTATGAGTACCAAGGGAGGAGTTGCCTCCCTTGGGAAGCAATGAGGATTACAACATGGAATGTCAGGGGCCTAATGGCCCCTGAAAAACAATGTCTGGTTAGGCATCAATTGCTAAAAAGCGTAAGTAGTGTTATTTTGTTGCAAGAAACAAAGCTAGCAGGAGATGAATGCGTGAAATTCTTAAAATATTATCGATATTGGGATGGATCTTTTCAAATTTTGGTTGGTTCAGCAGGTGGTTTAGGCTTATTATGGAAGGTGGCAGAAGTCTCTATGGAGGTCTTGTTCACTTCTGTGAACTGGATGGTGGCGAAGGCGTTTGTCTTAACACTGAACAAACGGTTTATGATTATAAATATATATGGCCCGACAAAAATAGTCAAAAAAGCTGCACTATGGTGCTCGGTGTTAGAATTCGTACTCTCCTGTTCAGAAGATCTACTGGTTATTGGGGGAGATTTTAATACTTTACTTGATTTGTCTAAGAAGAGTGGTGGCATTAGGAAGGTGCCGCAATCTATCATTGATTTCAGAGTGTTTGTAGGGGAATGTGGGTTGGTGGATTGCCCAATGGACAAATAGTCACAAGGATTTCATGGCTATTTCAGAAAGACTGGACTGATTCTTGTTATCACCCTGCTAGTTTGAAATAGGTGTGAAGGTGTCAGCCAATATTCTACCTGTCTCAATATCAGACCATTTTCGTATTGAATTGTCAATAACATCTGGGCAGGTTGCGGAAAAATCAAACTTCAAGTTTCAAAATATGTGGTGGCAGGATCCGAACATTCTTTTGCTTCTGGAGCAATGGTGGAAAGAATCGAAGGTTGGTGGCTCTATCAGTTTTATACTGGTTAAGAAACTGAAGGTAATTAAACAAAAATTGAAAGAATGGAACAAGATACATTTCCAGAACATCTGTATGGATAAGGAAAAAGTTGAGGCAGAGCTAGAAGCTCTCAGCAAGGTGATAATAAAGAAAGGTATGACAAATGAAGAATATACAAAAGAAAAGTACCTAAAGGAAAGATTAGGCGAGTTGTTAAAAAGGGAGGAGATTTATTGGAAAGAAAAATCCTAGGAAGTATGGCTAAGTGAGGGGGATTCCAATTCCAAATTCTTCCATGCATCTGTTCTAGCCAAGAGGGCGGCAAACAAGATTGAGGAGATTTATGACTATAGTGGCCGAATTGTCAATGGAGGGAATGCGGTTGGCATGGTTGCCTGTGAGTTCTTTTCTAAATTGCCTGGGGAACAACATAACCAGGAGATGAATACATATTTCCTAGATTTTGTTCGCTCTAAAATAAATGAAGATGACAACAGAAGACTTTGCGCACAGGTATCAGTGGAAGAAGTGCATAAGGCTTTATTTCAAATGCAACCTAACAAGGCATGGCTTCCCTACAAGTTTCTTCTAGAAATGTTGGAGTTTCATGGGTAACGAGTTATGGAAGTTTGTTGAAGAATTTTGCAAATCTGGCCATTTCGTTAAGGACATTAACAATTCGATAATAGCATTGGTCCCAAAGAAGCATAACTGCACCTCCTTTAATGACTTCAAGCCTATCTCACTATGCAATACACTGTACAAGATTGCAGCGAAGGTGTTAGCTAGCAGGTTAAAACCTACGCTAGAGAAGATTATTTCAGCTGAACAAAACAGTTTCGTGCCTAGTAGAGAAATATCAGATAGTATACTTATCATTTTGGAGGCAGTGCATACACTTCACTCAAGCAAACAGGCGGGGATGATTATAAAGTTGGATGTAAGCAAGGCTTATGACAAGGTGAGATGGCCGTTCCTGATGGAAGTTATGAAAATATTAGGGTTCAGTAGCCAGTGGTGCAGATTAATCTTACAATGTATTTCTACGGTGATATTTTCTATTGCTATTAATGGCTCACTTCAAGGTTTCTTCAAAGCAACAAATTGGCTCAGGCAAGGTGATCTGCTCTCCCCCTTCCTCTTCGTCATCTTGGTAGAATCATTTAGTTGTGCTATCAAAAATTGTAGTATGCAGGGGCGATGGCAAGGCATATGTGTTGCCCCTAGCACCGAACCAGTCACTCATGTTCAGTTTGTGGATGAAACCTCTCTCCTAGGGGAAGCAAGCATAAAAGAAGCTAGAAGTATAAGTCAGGTGCTGGTGGACTACAAAGACAATTCAGGGAAAAAAATGAACAGGGACAAGTCTTGTGTCTTTTTCTTTAATACAAGGTACCAACTATAGCAAGCAATCATTTCAACCTTAGGAATACGAATCAGGAAATTACCATCCAAGTTCCTTGGTGTCCAAATATTTGAAGGCTCGTGTAAATCTAGTCACTAGGGTGAGGTAATGGAAAGATGTTGGAACAAGGCGATGGCCTGGAAAAACAATTGGCTCACTCTGGCAGGTAGGACAACCATGGTAAAAACAGTTCTAGCGGTAGTACCTATTTTCACAATGTCCTGCTTGGAAGCACTAGCAAAAATAGAAAAAGAGTTGGAGGGAATTATGAAGAAGTTTTTATGGGAAGGTTCAAAGGAAGCAAAAAAAATTCCTTTGATCGGATGGGATTCAGTATGCATGTCAAAGAATGATGGCGGAGCCGGGCTACGCAAAATGTGGTTGTAGAATAACGCATTAAGTGCAAAGTTGATATGGAAGATGTACAGAAGGCCTGATAAATTATGGTGTCGAATACTACAAAGCAAGTACTTGGACAATGAATATCCTTCTCGAATACTAATGGTCGCCAATCTTGAAGGTGGGTCAGCTACGTGGAAATTTATATCAAACTGCAGACACCTAATAACAACGCACCTATCTTAGCGGATTGGGAACGGTAAGAAGGCATTATTTTGGACTAACTCATGGAATGGCCACCTAAGCTTGGCAGAAATGTTTGACCTTGATCAATATTTAGACCACCTCCAATCCAATTTTGGCACAAAGGTGGTGGATTATGTCAGAACAGTGAATAGCACACCTTACGGTAAATACTCTTGGATCAACTTTTCAACCCTACAACTCTGTAGAAGTTTGACTACTGAGATCTGCAAGGAGTTAAGTAACTGCCCGATCAGACTCTTTGATCGGGAAGACTCTATTTTTTGGTGTGGTGCATCTTCCGAGGAGTACTCTGCCAAGCTTGGCTACCAAATCCAGCTAAAGCAAAGTAAAGACAATTCTTGGATGGCAAGAATTTGTTGGAAAAAATAGATTCTTCCTGAGGCCAGGGCTTTCTTGTGGATTTCTCTTCATAAACGGTGCCTAACTGGTGAGCGACTGAAGAGATTGGGTATTCTTGGCCCATCACAGTGCAACTTATGCAAACAAGTGGAAGAAGACTTAGATCATCTGCTTCTATCCTGCCCGTATGCTGCATCTTGTTGGGATAGACTGCAAAGCGATCTCAAATTTACTGGGCCAAGATAGTACAAACTTTGGGATTTTTTGGCAAGTTGGCTGGCCATGTGTAAGTTTGGGTACTGGAAGGGAATTTGGAGTTTGGTGCCCTCATTGGTAGTATGGAATATTTGGAAAGAGAGGAACAGACAGATCTTTAAATGTACTTCGCTGACCTGGGATCACCTTTTTGAGAAAATTTAGTTGGCTATTATCAAAATAGAAAATAACATGATAACTGTGGGTCCTAAGTCCAAATTTTCAAGATGGGATGAAGAAATTATGAGGAGATGGATTGGGCTCAGGATACCTGCCTTTTGTCAACCATCTAATCCAAAAGTGAATAGGAAAGAGATTTTTTGGACCCATTTGGTACGGCTAAAATGGAAAATGAACTTTGATGGGGCAGCAAAAGGCAACCCTGGCAATGCGGGGGCGGGGTGCATAATTCGGGACTCAAAAGGTGAGTGCATGTGGGATGCTTCAAAAAATCTAGGGGTATGTACAAACAACATGGCAGAAATGGAGGCGCTCTGGCTTGGTTTGCAAATTTGCATCGAGAAGGGTATCAAGGAAGTAGAAATTGAAGGAGATTCTCTGCTCTGCATAAACACAATTATTTCTGGGAGATCACAAAATTGGAGAATGAATGACTGGATCAGTCTAGTAAAAGAATCTTTAGGCAGGCTATCAGAGTACACCTTGTCGCACATCTACAGAGAGGCGAATCAGGCTACAGATCTTCTAGAAAATTCAGGCGTGGTGCAAGCTGAAAAAAGTAGTTGTTGGATCGACATATGTACCTTGGCTGGGTCTGCAAGAAGTAATTTTAAAAGAATATTTGGGCTGCCGAGCCTCATTTGATGTTCACACCTATGCTCATGAATCCCTTAGAATGTGAGTATTGGAAGAGTGTACTGGTGGTTGAGATTTTGGGTGATTCGGGCTACGCTACGACTGATGGGTATTTGAAATCTAGTGTTTTTTTAAGAACCCCCCTGTGCTTATTTATCATTGGTACTTAGACTCATGTTTTCCTATAAGTGGAAGTCTTGGGGTGTGGGGTGTGGAGCAAACATGGTATTTCAATTTCGGGTACTCTGCCAGTGTGCTAAGGAAGCTCTACCAGTATAGTGTAGGGGTTTGTTCCTAACACAAAACTAGGATACACTGAATGTTATTGTCGACTTTCTTTCCTCCCTCCTGAACGTAAACCAACATTGGTGTGATGGCAAGCTATTCGCGGTTTTGATTGGCATTATGGTGGATATCACCGAGTCCAGGGAACGTGTGGTGGTGTGGCTAGATAGGCTCGTGGTGCTGATCTATGTTCATGTCGTTGCAAATGCTACGATGGAGCTATGGATGGATTGTTGGGTCAGTCTTCTCAGAGTCTACTTTGATCCTGCAATATTGAGTGACGATGAGGGTAATGGCAGTGAAACGGGAAATAACAAGCATGAGGCTCTTCTTAACTTCATGTCCAATGCATGGGAGGTTTTCTGAATGGGAGTCAAGAATGAGGACATGGCGGCATTTGCAAGATACATGGACTCTGATCTCTCATGGATGGGTGAGGGCAGTCTCAACAATCTTGTTAGGATGGGTAATCTTATGGCAACAATATATCAGCTTTTGAGTGTCTAGGTTTGTTTACTTAAATGTCAACACTATGGGATGTTTATGGCATTCTCATGCCTAAATTTGTTACTGTATCTGGGAGCTACCCCCTTATTTGGTAGTACTCATCTATAAAAAAAAAAGGTTGAATGCCAATCTAATAATAGTTTGAGTTAAAACAATATAACATGTCAGAGAAAAGCAGTGTTCTACCAACTTTAAACTTCTGAAAAATATCTCTAAAACTAAGGAAAACTAAAAGAAATTTTGGGAAAAACTTTTTTATTTTTGTTGCCACCTCCTATTTATAGCTGAAAAATAGAGAAATGCCACCAACATTTTAGAAGAAAATAATGCCAGATGCTTGCATCTGATAGCTCATGATCCGATCATAGATATTTGATTAGATCACGACAATCCTTGCTCATTAATTCCTAACTACCTCATTAATGACCCTTAGATATTTAGCAAATATTTACATAAGAAAATAATCAAATCCTAGAAAATAGCCTAGAAAAATATGATTGACCAATCACATAGATTAACGACACTAACTAGAAGGTTCCATCCTGAAGATAAGAAAGTTCCAACATGTTTCGACAAAATCCATAAATAGATCACTCCTTAAAAGAGTAACCTACCCAAAGTGAAGAGATGATGTGTCGAGCGAGCGAGGAATCTCAGATTTTTGAAAATATCCTTAAATAAAATCCTCACCAAGCTAACATGTGCCCCGGCTTTCCCCCGAAAGGAAGAAAATAAACAAAAGCTACACAACAACCATGTGGTGAATTGTGCATTTTTTGGAACAACTTTTTCTTTAAGCATGAATTCATCCTAAAGCAAAAAAAATATAAAAGTCAAAAACCAAAAGAAGATTAAGGGAAAAATTTCTCTATAGTTCTTGTGACTTAGAGGGGTCCTTCGCTTACAGGTATGTGCAGGATCATCATGGAAAAAATAGGCCCTCAAGTGGCAAAAAATTAGAAAAATTAGTGTTAGGAAACTTGACGTAAACATTGAATAAGTTATCTATATTATTTCAAAAATATGTAAGAATAGAATCTGTAGAAAATTGAATGTAGTTTCTAAACTACTAGGTTTATTTAAAAATAAATAAAATATATTTGGTGAAAATTTGAAATTTCAATGCATGAATACTTAAATTTCAAGAAAAATGCAGGAATTATCATCGACCACCCTAACCATAATAAAATGATAATATTTTTTATAATATTTTTATATAAGTAGAGGACTCATGTCGGATGTGATGCATATCTTTTGTAATTTTTCCAAGTAAATAATTAATTATGATTTTTTATTACAACTTTTAAAAAATATAAAACTTGTATGTCGACCACCTTAACCTGGTCAAAACTTCATGAAATTTATTTTATTTTTAATCCTATAGTATGTGAAGTCGAATGTGACACATGTTTGGATTCAAAAAATGTGATACCTGGTTTGAAAGTTATAGATGTTTTCAATGAGCCTATCGATCATGACTTTAGTCATAATTCTAATAGAAAATGAATAATAATTATTTATTAAATTCAAATTAAAGCATAATTTATATTGGTGGAAAGCTAAGAATATCCTCTAAAAGCCCTTTTGTTTCATCAATTTTGGGTAAAAAAAAAGTTGTCGACCCACATACCCTACAAATACCCATAATATTGCCACTTTTTGGCCCATCATGATCTGCACTACCCAGGCATGAACCTAAAGCTTTGGAAATTCTTGGAGTTTGAGGAAGGTGGAATGTTGTACCTCCTAGTCCAAATCAGTGGGTCAGATGAAAGCGTGAAAGACCTCATATCCTTGATCTAACTCAAAGACTTCCTTAAAAGAAATGGCTCCCCATCTTGTTGAAACAGCCCCAAGGTGATAATAGAGATGAGAAAGGGGATAGATCTCGTGCTCAATTTCATAAACATTGGGCATCGGGCTTAAACTTGGGATTTTTGTAGAAGTCCAAACCTTATCTTTGATTGCATCCGTGATTTTCTTAACCAGTAGCACCTCGAGGGTGATCCCTAGTAGAGTTTACAATTTTGGCTAAATTGGACACGAAATAATTTTTTTAACTAAATCTTCACTTCCGAGCACCTATCGGCTAACGGTCGGAATTTAGAGAGATGATGCAAACTAGAGTTTTGTGAAATTTTGTCTATAGATTCTAAATATTTTTTTTCAATTTTTTTGGAATCAAATTTCACTACTTTTTCCATCTCCCTCAAAAACAGGTTTTTTCATAAAACAACATTTTTAAAAAGTGACACTCACCATATAATGTATAACTTTTTTCCCATGAAGGATAAAATTCTAATTCTTTCAAATTTAGATTTGTAACTCTAATATCTAGTGCTTTCAATTGGTTAGATAGTTTTTTATTGACTATTTTTTCTTTAATGAAGTTTCAAAGTCAAACCAATTACAATTTAGACATAGCATGACCGTATAACATGTAACTTTTATTGTATGTATCAAATTTTTTTTTGGTTGGACCAAGGACTCCAATATCGGGTGCACTCATGTTTTCCAAAAAAAAAAAGTGATAATCTTCTATTTTTCCACATGTGCAAAATAGACAGCTTCATTTTCGGTGAAAAACCTATATTTAATAAAACTTAAAAAACAAATAGATAATAAAACCAAAACATATTAAAATTATATTCATTGGATAGCTTGTTCTGAGGGCTACCTAATACCAATTGGGTTTGTGAAGTCTTCTCTACTTTCATTCTCAAATCGACCTTCAAAGTGCAAAATTTTGGACATTTTTGGTGCCTGGGGGGAAAAGTAGAAAAAAGGGTGGTTCGGTCGAACCTAAAAAACTTGTTCGGTTGAACCCAGGTTTCATCAAACCAATTCAAAATATAATAAAAAATTCTATGGCAGACTAGTTCAAGCAGATTCTTAACCGACGTCCGCTCAAACCCCCCTACCATGAATCAATTTTATTTTATTTATTTTTGTCGTTTTTGTAATACTTTTATTTTATAATATATAATATTAATTATATATTAATTATATAGTTGTATTTTTATTTTATTTTTGCCATTTTTCTAATAGTTTACTTCCTTACTTCCCCTATGACTCCTTATTTATGATGTTACCTCTCTCACGTTTACACGAATAGATGAGAATTGGTTATAAATCTTAGAAATGAAATTTAACATGGATGAGGTGTGAATGAATGCAATTATGAAAAAGACAGGAAAATGAGAACACTACATTTTCTTAGCCCTTCGTGATTGTAAGATAATGAATCATGCATGTATGAAATTAAATCATGAAAAAGACAACTTTTAACTCTCATAAAATCATGTTTTGCCTCTAAATATATACTTATAATATTAATTATATAATATATAATAATTATATACTTTTTATTCTCTATAATATAAATTATATCTATATAATAGTTATTTTAATATATAAATCATATATATTATTAATAATTATAAATAATATACTATATACTTATATATTATTAATAATTATAGATAATATATTATATACTTATATATTATAAATAAGCACAAATATGTAAGAATACAGAAAAGGCACAATGATGATAAAGAACATTGAAATGTACAACAAATCAAACATGAAACAAAGGGGTCGGTCTACATACCTAGGGACTTTTAATTAAATTTTCACGCCTCTAATCACTTCCAAAAAAATTCTCTACCAATAATCTCATTCTCGGTGCTCCAAAATTTATCACTCTCTCCTTACTTAACATGGAGGAGGTATGAATGAATGCAATTATGAAAAAGAGAGGCAAATGAGAATAGTACATGTTCTTAACCCTTTGTGATTGTAAGATAATGAATCATGCATGTATGGAATTAAATCATGTTCAAAGGACATGACTTTTAACTCTCATAAAATCATGTTTTGCCTCTAATATAAAGAAAACAATTAGAGGTTGCTTGCTCATTTTAGCCCAACCACTTTCAATCCTTGCACCTCATTTAGTCACCTCTAGTCTGAGCTACAATTTTGTGTTAAATTTGAGGAAGGATAGCCTCAAAGATTTCCTACTAGGATTCTTTATCTTGATTGTTGAATTTATGCTTAGCCTTAGCTTTTGATCATGAGAACCATGAGAATGTGGCTTTGGAAAATATATTATAAATGGTTTTGATGTATTTTTTGAAAACATGATAGAATGACTACACTAGAGTTTGTTAGCTACCCAAATGAATATGAGTTTCTAGAGAGAAATGATGAGGTAGTAATGTCAAGATTTTGTTCGCTACCCAAATGGACATGAGTTTCTAGGAACTATTTTAGCTCTCTAGGACTGAACAACTCCTAATAAAACTTATTAGGAATCTTGAACCAATGAAGTTTAGATTTTATATAAGCTCTTTAATGAGTATAGGCACTAGTTGCATGCTTCTAGTAGGGCATCTTAGCAACTTATAACAAGTAGAGAGGTGGAAATAAGGGTTAAGTCTCCAAATCTATTGCAACATGAATGAGTTTGAAGTTCATCATAACATATGAGCTATGATGATTATAGATGCATACAAATTATTTCAAACATTTGGTAGATTTAGTCCACCATAAAATACAACCATTTTGAGAAGTTGGTGGAGGTTGCACATGGATGTTTTGGTGTGAGATTATATATTAAAGTGGAGAAGAAATAAGAAAAATTTGTATTTTCTTCACCTCATTCTTCTTGAAATTTTAGAGTATTTGAAAATCATAGTATTCTTTAAAGTCTCCATTGGAATTGAATAGCAACTCACAACAAAGAAAAAATATTGAGAACATTATATCTCTATCAGTTGTCTTAATTAAATGTTCAAATGAATTATAGGGGTATAGGGAGGGAGTTGGAGAGAGATAAAGGGTATAGGGTTAAGAGTAGATGGTAGAGGGTTTAAGGGTTTAGGGTTTAAGGGTAGAGGGGAGCTCGAGATAGAAGGATTGAGTGAGAGAGAGAGAGGGTTTAAGGGTTTAAGGCTATTGGGAAGAGGGTAGAGGGTAGAGGGGATTTAGAGATAGGAGTGAGTGAGAGAGAGAGAGAGAGACTTGAGATATGGAGAGTGGTTCTAGGAGGGAGAGACTTGAGAGAGAGACAGAGAGGGGGGAAGTGGGAGAGAGATAAAGGGTAGAGGGGAGAGAGGGAGAGGAGGTAGGAGGGAGAGACTTGAGAGAGAGAGAGAGAGGGAGGGATGGGAGAGAAATAGAAGTTAGAGGTTTTAAGACCCTTTTAAGGTTTAAGGGTTAAGGGTAGAGGGTAGAGGGTAGAGGGGAGCTCGAGATAGAAGGAACTTGAGTGAGTGAGAGAGAGTAGGAGGGAGAGACTTGAGAGAGAGAGAGAGAGGGAGGGAGTGGGAGAGAGATAGAGGGTACAGAGGTTTAAGGGTCGAGGGTTTAAGGGTAGAGGGGAGAGAGATAGAGGGAGTGAGTGATAGAGAGGGAGATTGGGGGTAGGAGGGAGAGACTTGAGAGAGATATAGGGAGGGAGTGGGAGAGAGATAGAGGGTATAGGGTTAAGAGTGGATGGTAGAGGGTAGCTTAAGATAGGAGTGAGTGAGTGAGAGAGAGAGAGATAGGGTTTAAGGGTAGAGGGGAGCTCAAGATAGAAGGAGTGAGTGAGTGAGATAAAGAGGGTTTAAGGGTTTAAGGGTAGAGGGGAGCTCAAGAAAGAAGTGAGTGAGTGACTGAGAGAGGCTTTAAGTGTTTAAGGCTAGAGGGGAGCTCGAGATAGGAGTGAGTGAGTGAGAGAGAGAGGGTTTAAGGGTTTAACCTACTTAAGGGTAGAGGGTAGAGGGGATCTAGATATAGAAGGAGTGAGTGAGAGAGAGAGAGAGGGTTTAAGGGTTTAAGGCTTAAGGGTAGAGGGTAGAGGGGATCTAGAGATGGAATGAGTGATTGAGTGAGAGAGAGATGGCTTAAGGGTTTAAGGCTCAAGGGTAGAGGGTAGAGTGGATCTAGAGATAGAAGGAGTGACAAAGTGAGAGAGAGACTTAAGAGAGGGAGATTGGGTAGGAGGATGATACTTGAGAGAGAGGGAGGGAGGGAGTTGGAGAGAGATATAGGGTAGAGGGTACAAGGTTTTAGGGTTTAAGGGTTAAGGGTAGAGGGGAAAGAGGGAGAGGGGGTAGGAGGGGGAGACTTGAGAGAGAGAAAGGGAGTGGGATAGAGATAAAGGGTAGAGGGTAGAGATGATGTAGAGATAGGAGTGAGTGAGAGAAAGAGAGA
>VDFB02029645.1:44949-75708 GCA_007258455.2 Sequoia sempervirens | reverse complement strand
TTTCTTGTGTTTGGGGAGTCAATGATTTGAACATACATCAATGTGGGGTGTTCATTTGATTTAATCTTGGATTAATGAGCTTATTTTTGCCACAAACACTTGTCTTGGTTATGTTTTCAAACTAAATGTTTATGTGAATAAAATCATAACTTTCACAATGTCCATTTGATGAAAGTTATGAGATTAAAGCCATAATTTCCTATGTTGTCTTTGGAAAAGTATGGGTTTGAGATTAATGTCAAGATATTTAGAAATCACTAAGGATAAATCCTTAGGACAAGCAGTAATATTAAGGATAACTCAAGAAGTCCATATTTGAGCCAAAGTGTTTGAAATTTTGAGGATGATAGTGAATGTTTTCTTTTGTATCATTTTGAAACCAAGAAAAGTGTTAAATTGAATCACAATCATTTACAATCCTAGGATAGAAATGGCCATATTTGTTGAGTCCCCACTTGGATTTCTCCAAATACTAGACAAAGTGAATAATTAGAGATTTGGTGAAGCTGGCTCCCCTCCACAACACACACTTCTTAGGACCACCAAATCTCAAAATCCTTAAAATCAAGAGATTAAAAGGAATTTTTATGTTTCTACAATTGAATAGTACAAATGTGGGGTGGCTTCAGAATGATAGTTCTTGCACCAACAAATATTTTAGGATTTTGGCTTGCTAAACGAATGATTTTAGTTCAAGTAATCAAGGGCATGAAACCTTGCAAGTGTCCAAAAAGCCAATAAAGGATTTAATCAATCCTACTAGGGGCTCTTATACTTTTTATAGTAGTACCCCATTCTAAAATACAAATTATTCTTAGAAAGGGCCCTCTAAAGGTAGAAAAAGTGAGGGAGTACACTTGTATTTCGACTGCCCATTTCACATAAAGCACAAGGAGGGAACACACAAAATGTCTCTTTCTCACACTAGCATGATTGTTCAATTCTAAACCCAATTGAAAGATGTAGGTGATCTTACAATGTATTAGAGAATTTTTTCATTTCTCAAGATTGAAAAATGGCAAGAGATATTTAGATACACACCTACTAACAATGTTGAAAATCACAAAACATAGAAAATAGTTGTAAATTTTAACCCTTCAAAGCAATCATGAGTTCGTTTTAAGCACCAATCAAAAATGAAGTTGCCTTGTTCAATTTTAAGCACAAAATAAAATGATGATGTAAAGGTTCAATTTTATCCAACTTCGAGCATTCATTTTAAACCCAATTGAACTCTAGTGTGTTTCCTAAAGCAAAAATTAGAAAGCATGAAATTGGGTTATAGTTGCCCCCAAGTGTCAAATGCTTGATATAATTATAGAATTTAAGATAGAAAATAATTTCTTCACTTTCGATCCATGTCTTTAAAACCTTCAAAACCCTATTAGTCTTACAACTAGAACACAATCAAACATGCATTAGTGGTCAGATAAAACTTAAGAAATTAAATCACATGTTGAAAAAATAACCATCAAATTTCCTACCCTAGCTAGGCATCGCTGAAAATGATAGTGTCACAGTTTGAAGTATGGGTGTCACTCTTGTGAAAGCAGGCATTGTTCTTTAGCAGAAATAGTGAGCATTATAGCATTGGTATTTTTCTCAGCGTCACTACTTGGGGTAGCATTGCAATTTGAAATTTGATAGTGTTGGACTGGTGAATTTGAGTGTCGTTTAAAATTTTTGATATCTCCAAATTAAATATGTGTTGCTAGATTTAAATTAGTGTTGGAGCATTAATTTAGTGTTGAGATTTAAAATTGTTAGGGCATTTCTATATGGAAATGCTATTAAAATAACATCATTTTTTTGTAATTTGGGCATCGTCGGGTCCTACAAAACAACATAAAATGGAATTCAAGCTAAAAAATGGTTAGATTAATGGTTTTCCCTCAAGTTCTAGTATCAAAATGTGAGACAAAGAAATGTCAGTGAGGGTTGATTATGCTTGATTCATGATGAATTGAAGCATAACTTTGCCAAACAAACCTGCATCTACAAACAAGATCATTCAAATTGGAAAATTAAACTAAGCATTTACTGAAATTGAAAAATACAAACTAAGAAAATAGTTAAATTCCTAATCTAACCCATTTGAAACTTATCCTGTTTTGGAATTGGTGTTTTGTTGATGTGAAAAATAACCCTTTCTCAATCCTGTGAATAGTGAGCCTATTTCAGTCAATTCTATGGAAGAGAATCGGTGAAACTATTGTGATTGATGTATGAAAACCTAGTTTACACTAGAAATGAACATGATGTAAGCTAAGTTACCATGATTTTATGCTAAAAATGCACTAATTATACTATTACTAAGCTAATCTAATCTAATTCTAAGCTAAAAGATGGAAAACCAAATTTATAAACAAGCTAAGATGGATGCATGGAAGCCATTAATGGATGCTCTAAGCTATTATGCAATTAAAATTAACTAAGATAAGCTAAAAAGTGAGTAAATATGAGTGTGAGTGCATATGAGATTTAATAGCATAAGTTTGCAATTGAATGATGGATGCATGAGATTCAACAAGATAAATTTTCTTTGAAAAAGATGGATCCATTTGTCTTCAAATAGTGACCTATTTATAGGAGAGAAAATGAGGAATGGAGAGTTGAGATCAAAAATTTTAATCAATGGTCCAAGATGAAGGAGATGAGAGACATGGATCATGGATTCTCATCAATGGATGAGAATGCATGATGAGATTCTAATCAAGGTTCACACTTGCCTCAAACAAACATACTTTTGACCTACTCACATAGGTTAAGGGTGACTTATTCAACAAGTTGAAGGTTAAAACTTGCTTAAGAAGCCAAGTGAAAATATCATTTTTTCAAATGATGGAGGAATAAGATTATTCCTTAGAATATTCCTTTGGGTGAGGAAAAAGGAATTTTACAAATTAAAACAAAGTTTTAATTGTGAAAAAAAGGGATAAGGAATATTCCATGGGAATATTCCCTTTGCTTAGAGGAAAGTTGGTTTAATTGCTAATTAAACAAGGTTTAATCATCCAATTTAGGGGAATTGAATATATATTTATTAAATTAAATGATTTAATGAATGGGAGAAAGGTGAAATGATATTTAATTGAATAAGATGACTTAGGGAATCGAATTAAATATTTTGATTTATTTAATTTAATGAGATGAAATGTTAGCATGAAAAGGGATGAATGAACCCAATTAAATTAGTTAAGTTAATGGATGAAAATGATGCAATTAATTAAATAGATTGCTTATTTAAATAAGTTAAGTGAAAATAGGATGGATTTAAAGAGGAAATGATGTTAGTTATCCAATGTGACCCATCAAGACATTTTTCAGTGTCTACACTAGTGTCAATACTAGGAGTGGAAGCTCTAGATAATCCCAGATCCATAGTGATTGTGATATCACCGTATGACATGAGTCTTGAACTTCTTCTCTCTATGGTATTAGTAATAGGACACCAAACACTCATGTAAAGGCTATTAAATGTGGGGTGAGTGTAAATGCAATGTAAGCTAAGAAAAATGAAATGCTTATAACTAAAATTATAGAAAGTGAAATAGAAATGTAGAAACAACAAACAAAAAATCACAAAATGAAGTTTAAATACCAAAAAATGAAGTGCAAAATGTGCAAAGGGACTAATTTGCTATGTATGAGTCTAGGTACAATTTTTTTTGAAAATTTTCAAAAAATTTAAATTGAATCTTATGATTTTTATGTTTTATTAGCTATGTATGAGATGCAAATGTGGAATTTGTTTAATTTTCAATGAATTTATATGCAGTGATGCAAGATAAATGAGCTTTTCACTAATGCAGATTTTGAAACCCTAGAATGCAAATTAACCAATAGAAAATGCAATTCAATGTTAATGCAAGATAAATCTAGGATGTAAATGCACTCCAAATCATAATTATGATGTTCTAAATGCAAGTTCACCAAGATGGAACCTATTAAAAATTATTATTTGAATTGAATGATTGATTGATGTATTCACACCCACTTTCAAAGAGATTCCACTTAAGGATTAGCCTAGAGATCTTAATGCAAAGGATATTTAAAACTTGCAATAGAGTTGTCTTAGGAAATGAATATGATCTAATGAGGGGTTCACCACCAATTTTAGACTTGGAAAAGACAATGCAATGCAAGTTGTAAAATAAAACCCTAGTTAAATGCAAACTAATCTTAAATGACCTAGAAAGATGGAAAAATGTAGCAGAAAGTTATAAAACTAAAAGTGTACACCTGGGAAACTGAAGAAGGTAGAATGGAGGTCTAGAATTCTAGAAAATGTATTATCATTGTTGAATTTGAATCATTCACCAAGTTGCGTGAATCAATCTAGTTTCTGGGAAAATGTGCAGATACAAGTTTCAGCCAAAAGGGTATCCATATCTGTTAAAATCTCTATCAAGCCTATACAATGGGACTCATTCGCCAATAGTGGTGAATTAGCCCACTTGTACTCTTCTAGAAGTTTTGAACTAGATTATGTTCCTCTCAATTTTCTCTACCCATTTTGATTGGTTTCCAGATCTGAAACTAGAAATTGCCACCTATAGGCCTTCTTCAAGCTTCTCCAAGGCTTGATGACAAATTTAGGAATTTGACAATTTTTCTCCAACTTTTCTTCTTGAAAAATCTATAACCGAGCCCTATAAATCATTCAAAATAAGAGGGAAAAATGTTGTGGGGTTAGGGAATAGGGGTTTTCCTTAGTCAAAGCCCTTGTTGGTAATTTAAACTTGAAATGAAAGTAAATATGAAAGGAGAATGTTGAATAAACAATTAGTAATGTTACAACTCACCAAACCCTAGCAATAAGGTGTTGGAAATGTTCTTGAAATGGTTGCAATGGATGTTGTTCTTGACTCTTTCTTGAAATATGTTGATCTTGAATGCAATTCTTGCTTGAATTATAAAATATACATCACAATTGTTAGCATAATAACAAACATGAAGAATGCAGTCTTTGACATGATGATTGAGACTTGAAGGATGCTCTAAAATGCTTGATAATTTTCCCTTGAAATTCCTTGAATGCTCTTGTGAATTCTCAAATTCTCTTGTGAACTCTTGAATGCTTGTAAAATTTGCTAGGTGAGAATATGAGTGAAATAACCTTGTATTTATACCCAATTATGCAAGAATTCCCAAAATTACAACACTACAAGCTAACATCAGGTCTAGTTAAATAAAATCCCATAGGAAATTTTAACTTTGGTCACACGAGACTCATTCGCCCAAGGTGGTGAATAAGTCCCACAAGACATAATGTATGGAACCAAAAATGAAAAGTGCTTAGAAATGTGTGAAACCTCCATTGGGGCCAAAAAGACCTAGTTGGGACTCATTTGCCCAAGTTGGTGAATGAGTCCTAGAAACTAAATCTAGGTCATACAAGCCAAGAACACCTAATTTTTGATTGGTTACTAAATGGTGTTGGGATTATCCTCAAAAAGATGCAATAAATGAGGCTTGTGGATGCAAAATATGGTTGATTAAAGCATTAGAAAGCCTGATTTTTAATGAAAAGCCTAGAGAAGTGTGAAAATGTGTTACAAAACTTTACAACACTCTAAATAAAGAAAGATTAAGGTTTATTATGATTAAAATTATTTTTATTATGCTTAGTTAATTCATAAAAACCTAGAAAAGTGTGAAAGTGTGTTACAACACTTCACAAAACTTATGTAAGGAACTATTAAAATTACATTAGTTCACAAGGGCCCAAGACCTAATGTGAATGTGTTATCCACATTGCAACATCAAATCAAGGAAACATTAAGCCAAAATCATAAGGAGGGCCCGAACAAGTAAAAAAAAGTAGAAGGGTTACTTTTTTGGTAACTCTAGTTCCTTCATGGAGTTCATGTTCTTATGACTTGGGAGGATTGTGGTGACATGTTGTGAGAGATTATGCATCTATTGGTGCTGCATGTGTAGATCATTGTGATTATTCTTTGTAATTCATTGTTGATCATTTATGACATCTTGATATTGGGTTGGTTGGTAGACTTGATATGCTTCTACAATACCCATGCAGTGGGAGCTCTTGGATAGGTATGTTCTTCATTGACATGTTTGATACAAGGAGCTTGTGGTTGTAGTTTATGGGTTGCATATGTTGTTGGCATGAGTTTACTGATGTTGTTGATATGTAGGAGGTATGGATGGTGGGTTGTATTAGCATGTGTTGTGGATGCTATTTTTGATCATGTGGGTTCTCACCTTTGATAAAAGTTTGTTTAGAGTATTTATTATCACTTGGATTTGATGCTTTTGTTTGTGGATTGGTGCATCTTCACCTTGGAAAGTTCCTTGTCTTCCATAGGTGGCACATTGGAGAATGATAAGAGTTCTTTCTTAAGATGGTGATCACTTTAGTTTTATTGCAAGTATCTTGATAGAACACAAGAGAATGTTGGAGATTCATGTGATTACATGTATGGCTATGACAATGCATTTCATTTATTGATCCCTTATACAATGTATACAACACATGGGGGGATTTTGGGATATGGTGTTATAGACCATTGCATAATTTGATTTATCAAAATGTTGTAGTTAAATAATTATTTAAATTTTATGCACCTAGGAGGTGTGGTTAATCACACTAGGTAATTATTTGGGTCCACTTAATGTTGTATTGTAACATTGGATTATTATTTAATGTGAGAGGTATGAGATAATTTAATATTGGGGAAATATTTAATAAACTAAAAAATTATTACCCAATATTAAATAAGGGGTTAATGACCTTTTCTACTAACATGGTTTTGTGGTACATTGTTTTATATTACCACTTGGTTGTATTTGTGTGATCTTGAGTCTATAAAAGCAATCACATGTTTAGTTGTTAAGCTTGGTTAGGTGAGTGGGTTGTCATTATTGAGTCTTTTTTAGGAGTGCATATGTGAAGCATGGTATGGGATGTTTGGATTCATGCTTGGACACACAGAGGATGCATTGGAGATACTTGATTCTTTAAAATTATTCATGCTAACTCTTGTAAGTGCATGTATTGTTTATTTGTTGAATAGCAGATGGAGTATGGATGCTTTTGGAGGTTGGGTTTTTCCCTCTTGAGGGTTTTCTCAGGGTATATGTTGTGTTATCTTGTGGCTTGTCTATTTGGTTTATGCATTATGGTTTCTTGCATGTGTGCTTTTATCTCATTAGGTTATGTAGGAAATGGATTAAGAACGTGGGTATGATGCACTTTCCTACCACCCTCATAGTCTATGTAAGGTTTCTTCTTCCAGTTCATGGTAAAATTCTCTCCCTACCCATGTAACTATGTATCCTAAAGACTATTGTTGTTTGTGAGGATTTGGAGCTTCCTTCCGTGTCTCCCCCTCCCCCTACTCAAAAGAATAATAAACTTGATGCTTAAAATTTTATTTCTCTTGGTGCTCCTATTGCTATGGTTCTGAACAAGGTTATTTATTCTCCTCTACCTCGTTCTTTTGATTTTTTTCTCCTTTAGCTGATTTTTTGAGGGGGCTTCTCTTATTTACTGTCTCAAGGAATCAATTTTGGTTGATGACTCTTCATAGATATTTGTACAAAGTAGGAGGAAATGTTCTCCTAAGATGGACTCTATTTTTCTTGTGAAGTCCTTAAGGGCATAGTTGTTGAGTTCAAGATCTATTTTTTCTTGATTTGTTTCTCTCTACTTTGTTGTTTTTGTTCTATATGCGTTCAACACCCTTCCTTATTTTAATTAAAAAATAGTGTAATATTGAGTAAATAGGTTCATTGTCCTATGTTGTTGACTAACCATGTACACACATTCCTATACTCACATGCTATTATGCATTCACCATATCCACTTATTTAGTATTCCTACACACACTTATTTCCATGCATGTATCATCCATCAAAATCTACCACTTCCTTTTGTCTTGAGAGAAGTTTTCATTTTTAAGGTTATCCTTGTCGTTTTAGACTCATCTTGCACTAATTTAGAGATTCAAATTCAAATGTAACCCACATCTCAACTTTACCTTCCCACCTAAGTCTAAATAAATGCAAGTTTATGTGATATTTGTTATGTCCTTGTATTTAAAAGCATTCAATGCATTCATTCTAATCATGAAATCGTAGGGGGAGATCATTTGGTTTACACACTTTAATTGATTCTCTTAAATAAAATTTTCTTTATATGAGTCATTCTCAAAGAATTCATTTAATTTATCTACATATATTGTTGGGGTTAATTTGGGAGAACTTGACTCCTTGTGACCCAACAACCCATTAGGTATTTTTATAGGTTGACATGTCTCCAAATATTCAAGAAGAGTAGAACAATATGTCAAACATTAGGAGAAGTACGGAAAGACAATTCCAAAATCATTTAGGACATGTATATACATGTAGGACAAGTTCATTATTGTTTATTTTTCCTTGAGAGTTAGAGTCACTCCAACACAATCATAATAGACCATTTTAATTTATAGATGATTTTACAAGTTTGATATGTACAATTTAAAAATCAAGACATCAAATTCAAACTTGTAACAATCTTAAAATCATCTTCAATTATCAAACTAAATACATTTTCTATTGAAAATTTCAATATTTAATTACTCTATTATTCAAATGCAAACTCTTAATTAACATAAATTAACTATTATAAATATACACACATCTTATTAAATTAAACCATTTAATTCCTGCATGATATTGATTGCCAAGTGTACATTTCTTATAAGCCTTCAACACATGATTGTCCCATTTCCTAGTTTTAGCCCTCCTTACACTGCACACAAACTTCAAATAATTTTGTCCTCTATTATTTTCTATTAGGTAGAAGGTACTTTTATTCCATTAAAGTCGCTTTCCAATGTTTTCTAAAGGAATCGCACATGCGTATAAATCTTTTGGTCATCATTTTGGATTTGCTCAGATTTTAAAATTAAAATTGCAAATAATTTATAAGGTAATTGAGACAACTTAAAACTGGTCAACCGTTAACACCACTGCCCTTAATCTCTGGGAACACCGTTGGAATATGCATCTCCGATGGTGAAATAAAACATGGTTAGGAGAGAATTTTGATATCGGAAATTTATATGACTATTGGATAGAGAAGTTGAGAAGCAAGAGATAACTCCTTGAGATCGAAGTCAGAGTTTGTCGAAATTTAATACGTGCGGATCTCTCCCTCATTCATTCGTCAACCCAAATCCGTTACGTTAGTCTGCGGAACAAGCAAACAGCCAATTGATAGATTGCGTACAAATTGTTCCCATTCCTGTCTGCTCTTGAAGTCGGCAGACAATTGATATATTGCGTACAAATTCTTCCATTCGTGGGCGATCAAATTATTCCGAACAGAGGAAAACGAAAGAAAGATGGAGAAATATTATGTTACAGCCATGAGAACAGCAGTACTTGTAATGCTAAGTATGAATACAAGTTTAACTGAATGCTCGTTGAATGAAATCCCTGCACTGATTTCGTTTGGAGACTCGACTTTGGACGTGGGAAATAATAATGATCTTTTCACCTTGGCAAAGAGCAATCATGCTCCTTACGGACGTGACTTTCCCGACCAAAAAATTACAGGCAGATTCTGCAACGGCTTGCTTGTTACAGACTATATCGGTATTGACGTTGATAGAATTATTCCATCAATTAGATTTTTTTCATTTTCTCTTTTCTGATACTTTAGTCAGGTTCATTCATATGGGTATTGAGTATAGTTTGTTATGGAATAGAGCAGCATCGATGCTAGGCCTAATGTCGCCAACGTTCGGGTACTTGAATCCCGAGGCTTATGGAGAAAGGATTGTTACGGGCGTTACCTTTGCTTCCTCCGCATCTGGGATCTACAATGACACTGGAAAAGTCTTTGTAAGTGTCTGAACTAGCTGGTTCATCATAATATCTTTGCAATATTCATGCATAAATGGAATCTCTTGCATGTTGCAGAACATTCTAAATCTAGAAGATCAGCTAAATCTATACAAACAATATAGAGAGGATTTGCGTGAGATTGTGGGTGCTGCTAACGCGTCACGTATCTTATCTGAGGCCGTTTATATCATAAGCACAGGGAACAATGACTATCTTCAGTACTTTAATCTGAACATTTTATCAGAATTTGAATCCAATCGCAGAGAATTTAGAAAGCACTTGTTGAGCACTTTGTCTAGTTTTATTAAGGTAAATTTCCTTTAACACTCTATTTCATGCTTTCCAGAGACTGACCAAGCAATATATATTGATGAAAAACATTGGTATCATTTTTCAGAAGCTTCAATTGTTAGGAGCAAAGAAAATTGGGGTACTGTCTCTTCCTCCATTGGGTTGCTTACCGTTTGAAAGAACATTGCATGTTGGAGGAAAAGGGATTTGTGTTGAATATATGAATAAGGAGGCATCAATCTTCAATATGAATTTGAAGAAACTAATGAATAAGATGAATGAAACAGATGGTACAAGGATTGCTTACTTAGACAGTTACAGGTTACTTCTAAGTGCCTCGACCTATCCAGCTCAGTATGGTAAGATACATTTTCTTATGCATTTGTAAGCTTTCTGCTATTTATCTTTTCTTGTGGAGTTTCTGATATATTGTTTTTGAGCACAGGTTTTGCTGAAGGGCGCAGAGGATGTTGTGGTACCGGGTTCATAGAAGCATCTATCTTTTGCACTGAGTTTACCATAGGGACGTGTACAAATGCTTCAAAATATGTATTCTGGGATAGTTTCCATCCGTCGGACAGAATGAACTACCTTCTTGCGCAGTCTCTGCTTGCACAAGCGGTTCAGCAGGGGCTTGCTGAAAGTAATCATTCGTTTCCATAGCTATTCTTACTACTATCCTAGTTTATCTTCCTGTATTCCAGGTTTTATAGACAATTTTACATAAGACCAAAGACACATTTTGTGCGGTCAATATTTTTTTAAATGATTTAATAAAAATGTGAAAAGGAAATTGATAACTGTATAAAGTTGTCAAGTCAAATCAATATAAAAATACTTCACTTCATTTGCAATCATTGATCTTAAATTTTGATTTGTGATATTAAATTTAATCACATTTGGCTTCACGGGAGCATTATTTTTATTCATTATGTTCACATTAATAAGTGTGAAAATTAATATATTATATTATAAGGGAATAAATATAGCTCATACCAAAATATTTTAGGCTTTAGTATCTTGGCATTGGAGGATCATAGGTACAATATTAAATGATTTATCTTACTATTGTTCCTACGAACTTGATGCTTACTTTTTGTATGTATAGATGACTTTTTTTAATGAGTGTGGAAAAGTGAAGGCTTTGAAACTTAATATAATCATAATCACAAATCTTCCTGCGTCTAAAAGTATCATACATAATATTATTAGTTGATAAAAGATTCAAATATTTTTTGTTCTATTAAATAAGTCGTTATAAGTCACATCACATTAATATGCAATAAAATTGTTAGAAAAGACATGGCATTATTGAAGACATTGTTATGAAGCTCTAATATCAATTTAAAGGTTGTGTGATACTAAATGATCAAAAAATTATCTAAATAAGCCAGCCTTAAGGAGGTGTGACAAGCCACACCACATTAATCTGCAATAAAATTGTTAGAAAAGACATGACATTATTTAAGACATCGTTATGAAGCTCTAGTATCAATTTAAGGGTTGTGTGATACTAAATGATCAAAGAATTATGTATAGTTTTCTATGTTCAAAACTATGAATATGATAAAAAAAATGATTTCTATAGTTATAATAGAATGATTATAAAAAATCAAGAACTTTTTAAAAGATTTAGAAAAATAAGTGAAAGAATATAAGATTACTTTTAGTAAAAATATCATGACATGATTCTTTATGGAAGGATGCATATTTATTTTTTCAAATAATGCATATTCACTATAAAATAATATATATTCCTTTTGGTTATATCTTAACCTTATTTTTAAGCTTAGAAATCACTTGGAAACCAAAATTTTAATCATAGATCTACAAATATAATGTTATGGTAGGAGAATGACTAAATGGCTAATTACTTATTTTTTAAAATCCATTGTAAATGAGAATGTTTAGTTTTAAAATACATAATTTTATTTTAAAAAAGAACATTATTTATTAATTAGTTAAATTTTAATCAAATATTTCATAAACTTGAAATGATAGATATGGCTTCAAGCAAATTCACTCTGAACAATTCACCCGTGGAAAATTCAACATTGAAAAATTATCTGTGGAAATTAGTGAATTGTTGGCATTCCGCTATTGAATTTTTAGTGGTCAATTTTCCTAGAGCCCATAGACATTATGTTTTTAAATTACTTTATTTTTTATTTTTTAAGATTTTTTTTATGTCTAATCAATTTAGAAAGCATTCTCTACACAATAAAACAAAAGACATATTACAATTATTTTAGGTTAAATTATGTGAGTAGAACATGAGGGGTTATAAAAAAAATACAGTAATTCTAGTAAAAATACAATTAAAAAATATTTACAAAAAAAAATTAAAATGTTATCTTGATTTAGAATTTATCATCATGTGAATCTTTACATAAAATTATTTTCACTTTAATTTAGTACTTTTTTTTTTGCTCATACACATGCATGTTTCAGCTTTCAACATGCTTTTTCATAAAGGTCACTTATTTACATTCTATATAAAATCAATTTTTTATGATTAGCTATTACAATAAATTATATATTTGAAAATTATAAATTAAATCAAACATTTTATATTTTTACACTATGTTAATATTCTATGTATAATTGTTTAAAACTTTTTTCTCAACTACAATAAAATCTAGTATTAAGAAACAAGTTACCACATTTCTACCAAAAAAATGACCTATTATCAAATCTAGTTTTTATGAAACAAGTTGTCTATTATCTTACTCTAATTCCAAACATAAAAATATTTTCTTCTTCATCATACAATATTTTTCTTAAACCTAAGATTCTCTTGCATCAAATATCTCAATTAATTAAAAATGAAGCCCCACATTTGAATTCAAAAAATCTCATTATGTTATAAATGAATGCAAACTCTCTTTTCTAATATAATCTCATTCTTTTTATTCTTATATCTAATTTTTATTTATTAAATAATTAAATATAAAATATAATAATAATGATAAATTATAACAAGATTTTTATTATATTTTTCATATAAAACAACCATCTTCAAATCTTAATTTAAAACTATAATTTTCAACATCTTAGATCTCCACCAAAATTACTTTGTTTATCGAACAATCTTTAAGTTATTATACACTAAGGATATTATTATAATAAATTAATATATGTTAAAATTGATATAAATTAAGGATATTAATATTATATAAATTTTATTTTATATAATAAATATTTAATTGTGTTGAACTTTATGTTTATATTAAGTATTACAAAATGTGAGATTATATATCTTAATTGTGTACACATAATTTTTAAATGTTTATGATGTATAAATTATAAAATGATTATATTTTTGATAAAGGGTAAAACGGTTTTACAGGGACCCGAAACCACAAATTTTACAACAAAAAATATAGGAAAAAAAAGTCCAACAAAAAACAACCAGCTGTACTAAAGGTAAAAACCAGAACAAGCAGCAACCACCCGCCAAAGACCAGGAAGGTCAAACAAAAAAAGCCAGTAGAAAGGCCAACAAAAAAAGGGGCCGCGTCTAAGAGTCTTCAGGATAGATTCTGTCTCTGCCTCCAAATTCTGCATTTCATGAACACCCTTCTTAAACATTTGAATCATTTGTGGAGTGGGGGGAGCCTTCGTCATAAAATGATTATATTATTAAGGCAATAAATATTGATAATATTTTGTTACTTGTGTTATATATTAAGAAGGTTCATATACAATCACATGTCACATTTACTTTAAAAACTAAAATATAATGTAAGTGTTAACTGCACTTAGTTCTTGTTGTGTCTTTATGACTGTTTTGTAATGGGTAATGGCCCTTCTAGTTTTAATCTAATTAATATATATATATATATATATATATATATTAGTTGTTTTAAATTAATGAATTTTAAATATTAATTATGCACTTATATCCTAAAGAATAATTAAAAGAATTTCATAAAAGACTTATTTTATATCACTTTTCTTGTCTTAGTATACTTAAACTATTTATAAGAAGATGGAGATCGATTGAGGCTCCAAACAACATACTTCTCGCTTGCAAATCACTCAATGTATGATAATTCTTCTATTGACGATACACATAAAATTATGGTATATAATTTTCTAAATATACCATTCTCATTAAACAATACTCATAATATACATGAAGTTGAAAGAATAGTTTCTTAAAATCTGAAAAGTGTGAACATATATAATATTTCAACATTATTATTTTTGATAAAAATTTATGTAACTCAATACTAATATAAATCTACAAATAGATGAACAGATTGAAAAAGATACAAAAAGTTCAACAAACATTAAAATATAAAATAATTATAACTTTTACTAATCAATATTTATCTTTAAACGTTTAATTATTTCAGCAGTTTCTTAATCTATCCATTTTAATTATTAATGGAAAGCCATAAAATTTTTGCAAAGATTATTGCCTTTTACTTCGAATAGGCATGTACTGCTTAAAAAAAACCATAAAATCCTTTTAATATCTTGTTCTCTATTCCCAGGTGGGAAAATGGGTAAGAGACTCTTGGAAGGAGGGATTTCCTTTGGTCCATGTTCACATTGATATATTACCCACTCAGATAGGGACTGTTTTGGTTGCCCAAATCCACACGAATTTGCAATTCTATTGAGGGAATCTGCTTCAATCTTAATCATGTCTTCACCTTATTACAGTTGGTCTCTAAAATGTCAAATCACGATGGATGCTTAGTTGGTCATAGGTCTGTGGACCATCAATCAAACCTGGAATTTGGTATGTGGACCATCTTTTTGAATCTTTGTTGGTCATAGTTAATGGGGATAGTTAGAAGTTATAGTTACAATCAGGTATGGAATTTGATGGTCTGTCGACCATTTTAATGGTGATAGTTATAATTAGCTTTATAATGGTTTATGGATATTTTTCAATTTTATACTGTGTACTACAATTTTAAAATTTAGTAGTTTATACAAATTGTATATAGGATATTTTAAATTATTAGTAAATTATATATCATTTTATAATATTTGTTATATAAATATATATTCATTTAAAATATTTTCAAATGATAAAATATAAATATTTTTTAAAAATTAGAATATTTTTAACAAGATTATCTTGAATATGTTTTTAGTATCAATCTAAAAAGGTATCAATAAATTTTAGATTTTTCTTTACATTTAAGATTTAAAAGCATTCATTATTGTCATTTTTTTATAATTTTATTTCTAATGTTTATATAAAGTTTATTGCTATTCTAAATTTATAATTAAAGAGATTGAGAAAAATAGTTTCATTACATAGAAATCAAGTTGTTATTGGACTATAACCTGTAAGTAATATCTCAATTTCTCATATTGCTAGACCATGCTCTTCATCATTTGAGTTTTAAAAACTACTATTTAAAAAGAAAAAAAATTACTATAATATTTTACGATAAATTACACTTTTATATTTGAATTTATGTTTCTTCATGTAATTAGTTTTTAAATATATTTTTCTGTCCTCAATTAGTACATCTGATAGAAATTTTTAAAAGTAAAAATTGAGAATCATTCTTTATATTGAAATATGAGATAGCCAATAGAAAACCATGTTTCAAACGTAGAGATAGACAGTGGTGTAGTGTTTCTATTGATTTCAATTATATTTTTAACATATATAATATTATACAATGATTGAATATGTGTATGCAATTTTTTGGTATATCTTAATTACATTGTAAATATATTGCATTAAATAGATTATGAGATTTATATTATAAATACATCTATATTGTTTATATACTAATAAATTAACCGTACAATAAAACAATATGTATAATAGAAATGTAAAATTTATTTCATACTATTTGTGCATAGATATAGTCTATATTTATTATATAATTAAAGAAAATATAACAATTATAGTAAAAATATAATACCTTATAGTGTTTTGCAAATAAAACAATAGACGACAAATTACAAACTAAATATTTTTCAATGTGTTAATCACAACTTCAAATGTTTGAATATATTTATATGTGTACGTAAAAAATACAAATAAATATTAAAAATAAAATGTGTAGCACAATGGTTAATGACCAAATTAGTTTTAAATATAGTGTGTGTGATTTTTTTTGGGTGATCACACTCGGTGATCCATCATCAAGATGTAAAAATGTTGGTTCTCCACAATTCTTTTTCCATCCTAATGATGGATCGAGGAGTGTGATCTAAAAAGTTGATGCAAACAAATCTCACACAATTGAATCCAAAAAAACACACACTATTCAATATAGACTATAGAATTCTGATGTCTTCATTTTTAAAGATGATTATCCTTTTATTAAGAGGACAAATGATAATTACGATTTCAAAAATAGTTTATTTTCTATCTTTCCCAATTGCTTCAATACATGACCCAAGTTCAAAAAATTGACCTCCTACTCGCAAGTCACTCATTGTCAGTTAATTTTTCTATTTGCAATTTCCATTATAAAATAATTTAATTATTTTTCTTCTTGGTTCTTAGGTTATTTTAGGCATACTCTTTTCAATTAACCATACTCATAGAATATTTGGAGTTGGATATGTGGAGTTGGAAAGGATAGTTTGATATGGACATAAATCTACAAATAAGTGGATAGACAGAGAAAAAAAAACTCAAATAATGAATAACAGTTTTATATATCATCCACATTAAAATATAAAATAATTATCAAATTTGTATTGATCAAGTTTATCTTTTTATTTGAAGGTGTTCATAACTTTCCGTTCTAATAAATAGAAAGAAACCCATCAAATCTTTACCTTTAATAACCAGCGTGATGATTGCCTTTTCATCCGAATAGACATATACTGCTCAAAAACCATAAAGTCCTCATAATATCTTGTTCTTCATTCTATCAGGTGGGTAAATTACTAAGAAAGTCTATGGGAAGGAGAAGTTTATTTGCATCCACCTTCCCATTATTATATGACGCACTCAGATAGGAAGTTTTTCTAGTTGGCCAAACCCACACGAATTTGCCAGTTCTGTTGACAGAGTCTATTTCAATCTTAATCATATCTTATCCTATCTCGAGTTCAAGCTCGTTACAGTTGCCTATAAAATGCTAAATCATGATGAATGCTTGGTCGTAGCTCATACAGATACCTATAACCAACAATCCACTTCGATTTTTATTTCTATTTATAAAAGATTTCTTACGATTTACTTTTCCTCATATATTATAATATACAGATAAAGTTGATACGCATTTATCAGTTTCTTTAGGAAGGGGCCAGATTTTGGTCTGTCATAGTTGAACTAAGTCGCATACTAATTTGGTATAGAATTTTTGGTACAAACAATACTTTGGATATTGTTTTTTTTCAAAAAATACATATTGATTATAAAATAATATATATTCTTTTTGGTCCATAATCATAACTTTGGTTTTAGGCTTGGAATTCCCTTGAAAACACAACCTCTAGTCATAGACTTACAAGTATAATGTCATGGTAGGAGAAAGACTAAAAATTAACTTTGACAATATGGCTAATGACTTATCTTTTAAAAAGAAAAGATAAAATTAAAACCCATTGTAAATGATAATGTTTTGTTTTACAATACATGATTTTTTTAAAAAAACATTGAACATATTATTTATTTATTCATTAATTCTTTTTCAAATACCTCATAAACTTTAAATGACATATATTATATTTTTAAATTACTTTAGTTTTTTTTTTTTTTTAATATTTTTATGTCTAATCAATCTAGAAATAATTCTCTACACAATAAAACAAAACTTCTGTTACAATTATTTTAGGTCTTGAATTAAGTGGGTAGCACATCAGGGGTTATAAAAAAATAGAATAATTCTAAGTAGGAGGTATTTTCCATAGCATGTCAAATTATGATATTGCTATCAAGATACAACCGTGTAGTTTTTCAAGGAAAAATCATTGATCCCTATTTCATGAGTAGTGGTTTACAAGAACCCATCTCTCACGATAATGAATGGTCCACTTAGCACTCATTGCATCTAGGTGATGCTCATAGAGATGAAGCATTGGGACTTTCTGAGAGGTGACCCATCCCAATACTACTCCAACTCAAGCATGCTTAACCATGGAGTTTTTCCCATGGTTAAGCCCACTTAGCTTGCAACATGTTAATCATCAAAGCTTGCGCCTCTGATAGCCTTATGGGAAATTTAGCGAGTGGGGGACCAATCTGTGCCTCACTGAATACCTCCAGGATTTTTATCGAGAGACAACTCTTCTTTTAGTTTAGAGGAAAGGTAGAAGGAAATGTAAATATAAAACATGAAAATGGTGATGCGCCAAAGCTTTTACAATATTTCAATCTCAAATTTTCTCCTATGAATGATATAATAGAGACAGAATGCCACAACCCTTCATTGTTGGAAATAGAATGAGCAACAAAGGCTGAATACAAGTACAATGCAGTCTTTCAAATCTCCCTACAAGAAGTGTTGATTAAGATCCGATCAAGCATAAAAGTTCCAAAAGTTAACAAAAACACATTTTAAAATTGTAGAAAACCCTTCCTCCTTTTACATCATAATATGGAGAAATAACAACTCTTAAAGAAAATGGAGAAGTTCAACAGACATAATCCAATTTATGTAGGTTATCATCATATCATAGAAGCCTACATCATGGACATCAACTACTCGAACTATCAACTTAAACTTAACACATTGTCTTTATTCTGAACGAGATATAAAGAAGGAACTTGACAAAGGAAATAATATGCACAATTTCAAAGATTTATTCCAAACATATCGTATTTAAATATCAAATGAACTTAAAAACAAAGGTCGAATGCCAATCGCGCTATTTTTTTTTTCATTCTGATATATTATTTAGAATGGAGCAGAGTAGTGCGAATTTGGAAGGCAGAAAGGCCGCTTCAAAAGGAAAGGCCGAAGGAGAAGGAAGAAGGCATTGGGGTGACAAACTACTAGAACAGAGAGTCGAGGGCGGAGTGAAGGCCCACATTCCATAGTGGGTTTTCGTCAGCAGAGAATTGGTCGACAAGTGTCTACCAGCCCATTCGTAGGAGAGGATTGATAAGAAAGAAGGGGACAAAGTAAGGCGACGACATGATACGCCCAAAACTCCTACTAAAATCCAAACCCCACGTCCAGGGCAGTTACCACCTTTTGAGCGAAGAGGCAATGGAGAATGGAACGCCCGAGCATAATACAAGTTGCGAAATAAACCTAGCAGCCATCAAATTACAAGAAGTAGAAGAATTGGTCCAGAGCCACCGAAGGAAGCACTAAGGAAAGCATTGACAATTAGTGATATGAAAGATGAAGAACACCCCATGGAGATTGATGTCGCAGAGGAAATTAAGGAAGACACTACTCTTCTTAGCAAATTTTCCTACATTTTCCGCTTCATCGGGGGCACACTGAGTCATGCAGAGATTAAAAATTGGATCATAGACAAGTGGAACACGGAAGTATTAATAAGATTCATGCCAAAGGGGTTCTTTGTGGTGGCTTTTGTAGATGAGCAAACAAAACACAGAATAACGGAAGGAGATCTATGGTACATGAAGAGAATGCCTCTATATATGCAACCGTGGTGCATGAATTTTGATCCGACAAAAAAGAAGTCGTATGAAAAACTGGTTTGGGTTCAACTTTATAATTTACCAATAGAATACTGGGCAGGAGATTGTTTAGAGAAGATTGGCAGGTCATTGGGAACCTTACTGGAAGTGGATTCAAATATTTTGGAAGGAGATCTGTATAAGTTTGCTAGGCTTTGCATTGCTACAATTGAACCTATACTGCACAAAATTTGTCTCCTGGTGAAGGGGGAAAGATGGTTGCAAGATGTTGAGATTGAAGAACCACGCTTCTTCTATGTGGAATGCAGAGACAAAAGTCACAGTGCTGAGACTTGCATAAAGAATGAAAAGGCTTGGAGTGATCAACCATCTGAAACTATCCCCTCACAAAACATCACAACTAAGACAGATGATATCAAGCAAAAAACACACATCTCTAAAATAATTGATCCAAAAGAACTGTTTCAGGAGGAAGGTGCTCAATCCACCAAAGAGTCATACAATAGCAAAGTGGGGTTGGATCCGCATACACAGCTTCCTTTCTTGGGGAAAGGGAAACAACCATTCGTGTGTGCAAAGGTAGAGGATGCAGCTAGAGAAAGTGATGACCTAGATTCAAATAACAACGGTGATGATGCATTGGACATAATCGATGAAAGGTGTATCTCTCAATCAACAATCAATCATCTAGGTTTGGAAAAAATTGGCAACACTGGCAATCCAAGAGGTAGGAAATCCCTAAAACAATTAAGGGGAGAAGAAGTGGTTGCTAAGAAATATACTAGCATCACCAAATTTATGAGTACCAAGGGAGGAGTTGCCTCCCTTGGGAAGCAATGAGGATTACAACATGGAATGTCAGGGGCCTAATGGCCCCTGACAAACGATGCCTGGTTAGGCGTCAATTGCTAAAAAGCGTAAGTAGTATTATTTTGTTGCAAGAAACAAAGCTAGCGGGAGATGAATGCGTGAAATTCCTAAAATATTATCGATACTGGGATGGATCTTTTCAAAATTTGGTTGGTTCAGCAGGTGGTTTAGGCTTATTATGGAAGGTGGCAGAAGTCTCTGTGGAGGTCTTGTTCACTTCTGTGAACTGGATGGCGGCGAAGGCATTTGACTTAAAACTGAACAAACGATTTATGATTATAAATATATATGGCCCGACAAAAATAGTCAAGAAAGCTGCACTATGGTGCTCGGTGATGGAATTCGTACTCTCCTGTTCAGAAGATCTACTGGTTATTGGGGGAGATTTTAATACTTTACTTGATTTATCTAAGAAGAGTGGTGGCATTGGGAAGGTGCCGCAATCTATCATTGATTTCAGAGCGTTTGTAGGGGAATGTGGTTTGGTGGATTGCCCAATGGACAATGAAATATTTACATGGACAAATAGTCGCAAGGATTTCAAGGCTATTTCAGAAAGACTGGACTGATTCTTGTTATCACCCTGCTAGTTTGAAATAGGTGTGAAGGTGTCAGCCAATATTCTGCCTGTCTCAATATTAGACCATTTCCCTATTGAATTGTCAATAACATCTGGGCAGGTTGTGGAAAAATCAAACTTCAAGTTTCAAAATATGTGGTGGCAGGATCCGAACATTCTTTCACTTCTGGAGCAATGGTGGAAAGAATCGAAGGTTGGTGGCTCTATCAGTTTTATGCTAGTTAAGAAACTGAAGGTAATTAAACAAAAATTGAAAGAATGGAACAAGATACATTTCCAGAACATCTGTATGGATAAGGAAAAAGTTGAGGTGGAGCTAGAAGCTCTCAACAAGGTGATAATAAAGAAAGGTATGACAAATGAGGAATATACAAAAGAAAAGTACCTAAAGGAAAGATTAGGCGAGTTGTTAAAAAGGGAGGAGATTTATTGGAAGACAAATCCTGGGAAGTATGGCTAAGTGAGGGGGATTCCAATTCCAAATTCTTCCATGCATCTATTCTGGCCAAGAGGGCGGCAAACAAGATTGAGTAGATTTATGACTATAGTGGCCAAATTGTCAGTGGAGGGAATGCGGTTGGCATGGTTGCCTATGAGTTCTTTTCTAAATTTCCTGGGGAACAACATAACCAGGAGATGAATACGTATTTCTTGGATTTTGTTAGCTCTAAAATCAATAAAGATGACAACAGAAGACTTTGCACACAGGTATCAGTGGAAGAAGTGCATAAGGCTTTATTTCAAATGCAACCTGACAAGGCACTAGGACCCGATGGCTTCCCTGCAAGTTTCTTCCAGAAATGTTGGAGTTTCATGGGTAACGAGTTATGGAAGTTTGTTGAAGAATTTTGCAAATCTGGCCATTTCGTTAAGGACATTAACAATTTGATAATAGCATTGGTCCCAAAGAAGCATAACTGCACCTCCTTTAATGACTTCAGGCCTATCTCACTATGCAATACACTGTACAAGATTGCGGCGAAGGTGTTAGCTAACAGGTTAAAACCTACGATAGAGAAGATTATTTTGGCTGAAAAAAATGTTTTTGTGCCTAGTAGAGAAATATCAGATAGTATACTTATCATTTTGGAGGTAGTGCATACACTTCACTCAAGCAAACTGGCGGGGATGATTATAAAGTTGGATGTAAGCAAGGCTTATGACAAGGTGAGATGGTCGTTCCTGATGGAAGTTATGAAAATATTAGGGTTCAGTAGCCAGTGGTGCAGATTAATCTTCCAATGTATTTCTACAGTGAGATTTTCTATTGCTATTAATGGCTCACTTCAAGATTTCTTCAAAGCAACAAATTGGCTCAGGCAAGGTGATCCGCTCTCCCCCTTCCTCTTCGTCATCTTGGTAGAATCATTTAGTTGTGCTATCAAAAATTGTAGTGTGCAGGGGCGATGGCGAGGCATATGTGTTGCCCCTAACACCGAACTAGTCACTCATGTTCAGTTTGTGGATGACAACTCTCTCCTAGGGGAAGCAAGCATAAAAGAAGCTAGAAGTATAAGTCAGGTGATGGTGGACTACAAAGACAATTCAGGGAAAAAAATGAACAGGGACAAGTCTTGTGTCTATTTCTTTAATACAAGGTACCAACTACAGCAAGCAATCATTTCAACCTTAGGAATATGAATCAGGAAATTACCATCCAAGTTCCTTGGTGTCCAAATATTTGAAGGCTCGTGTAAATCTAGTCACTGGGGTGAGGTAGTGGAAAGATGTTGGAACAAGGTGATGGCCTGGAAAAACAATTGGCTCACTCTGGTAGGCAGGATAACCATGGTAAAAATAGTTCTAGCGGTAGTACCTATTTTCACAATGTCCTGCTTGGAAGAACGAGCAAAAATAGAAAAAGAGTTGGAGGGAATTATGAAGAAGTTTTTATGGGAAGGTTCAAAGGAAGCAAAAAAAATTCCTTTGATCGGATGGGATTCAGTATGCATGTCAAAGAATGATGGCGGAGCCGGGCTATGCAAAATGTGGTTGTAGAATAACGCATTAAGTGCAAAGTTGATATGGAAGATGTACAAAAGGCCTGATAAATTATGGTGTCGAATACTACAAAGCAAGTACTTGGACAATGAAGATCCTTCTCGAATACTAACGGTCGGTAATTTTGAAGGTGGGTCAGCTACGTGGAAATTTATATCAAACTGCAAACACCTAATAACAACGCACCTGTCTTAGCGGATTGGGAACGGTAAGAAGGCATTATTTTGGACTGACTCATGGAGTGGCCACCTAAGCTTGGCAGAAATGTTTGACCTCGATCAATATTTAGACCACCTCCAATCCAATTTTGGCACAAAGATGGTGGATTATGTTAGAACAGTGAATAGCACACCTTACGGTAAATACTCTTGGATCAACTTTTCAACCCTACAACTCCGTAGAATTTTGACTATTGAGATCTGCAAGGAGTTAAGTAACCGCCCGATCAGACTCTTTGATCGGGAAGACTCTATTTTTTGGTGTGGTGCGTCTTTCTGGGGAGTACTCTGCCAAGCTTGGCTACCAAATCTAGCTAAAGCAAAGTAAAGACAAGTCTTGGATGGCAAGAATTTGTTGGAAAAAATAGATTCTTCCTGAGGCCAGGGCTTTCTTGTGGATTGCTCTTCATAAACGGTGCCTAACTAGTGAGCAACTGAAGAGATTGGGTATTCTTGGCCCATCACAGTGCAACTTATGCAAACAAGCGGAAGAAGACTTAGATCATCTGCTTCTATCCTGCCCATATGCTACATCTTGTTGGGATAGACTGCAAAACGATCTCAAATTTACTAGGCCAAGATAGTACAAACTTTGGGATTTTTGGCAAGTTGGCTGGCCATGTGTAAGTTTGGGTACTGGAAGGGAATTTGGAGTTTGGTGCCCTCATTGGTAGTATGGAATATTTGGAAAGAGAGGAACAGACGAATCTTTAAAGGTACTTCACTGAGCCGGGATCACCTTTTTGAGAAAATTTAGTTGGCTATTATCGAAACAGTGAATAACATGATAACTGTGGGTCCTAAGTCCAAATTTTCAAGATGGGATGAAGAAATTATGAGGAGATGGATTGGGCTTAGGATGCCTGCCTTTTGTCGGCCATCTAATCCAAAAGTGAATAGGAAAGAGATTTTTTGGACCCATTTGGTACGGCTAAAATGGAAAATGAACTTTGATGGGGTAGCAAAAGGCAACCTTGGCAATGTGGGGGTGGGGTGCATAAATCGGGACTCAAAAGGTGAGTGCATGTGGGCTGCTTCAAAAAATATAGGGATATGTACAAACAACATGGCAGAAATGGAGGCACTTTGGCTTGGTTTGCAAATTTGCACCGAGAAGGGTATCAAGGAAGTAGAAATCAAAGGAGATTCTCTGCTCTGCATAAACACAATTATTTCTAGGAGATCACAAAATTGGAGAATGAATGACTGGATCAGTCTAGTAAAGGAATCTTTAGGTAGGCTATCAAAGTACACCTTGTCACACATCTACAGAGAGGCGAATCAGGCTACAGATCTTCTGGAAAATTCAGGCGTGGTGCAAGCTGAAAAAGTAGTTGTTGGATCGACATATGTACCTTGGCTGGGTCTACAAGAAGCAATTTTAAAAGAATATTTGGGCTGCCGAGCCTCATCTGATGTTCACACCTGTGCTCATGAATCCCTTGGAATGTGAGTATTGGAAGAGTGTACTGGTGGTTGAGATTTTGGGTAATTCGGGCTACGCTGCGACTGATGGGTATTTGAAATCTAGTGTTTTTTTAAGAACCCCCTTGTGCTTATTTATCATTGTTACTTAGACTCATGTTTTCCTATAAGTGGAAGTCTTGGGGTGTGGGGTGTGGAGCAAACATGGTATTTCAATTTTGGGTACTCTGCTAGTGTGCTAAGGAAGCTCTACCAGTAAAGTGTAGGGGTTTGTTCCTAACACAAAACTAGGATACACCTAATGTTATTGTCGACTTTCTTTCCTCCCTCCTGAATGTAAACCAACATTGGTGTGATGGCAAGCTATTTGCGGTTTTGATTGGCATTATGGTGGATATCACCGATTCCAGGGAACATGTGGTGGTGTGGCTAGATAGGCTCATGGTGCTAATCTATGTTCATGTCATTGCAAATGCTACGATGGAGCTAAAGATGGATGGTTGGGTCAGTCTTCTCAGAGTCTACTTTGATCCTACAATATTGAGTGACGATGAAGGTAATGGCAGTGAAACGGGAAATAACAAGCATGAGGCTCTTCTTAACTTCATTTCCAATGCATGGGAGGTTTTCTGAATGGGAGTCAAGAATGAGGACATGGCGGCATTTGCAAGATACATGGACTCTGATCTCTCATGGATGGGTGAGGGCAGTCTCAACAATCTTGTTAGGATGGGTATTCTTATGGCAACAATATATCAGTTTTTGAGTGTCTAGGTTTGTTTAGTTAAATGTCAACACTATGGGATGTTTATGGCATTCTCATGCCTAAATTTGTTACTGTATCTAGGAGCTACCCCCTTATTTGGTAGTACTCATCTATAAAAAAAAAAGGTCGAATGCCAATCTAATAATAGTTTGAGTTAAAACAATATAACATGTCAGAGAAAAGCAGTGTTCTACCAACTTTAAACTTTTGAAAAATATCTCTAAAACTAAGGAAAAGTAAAAGAACTTTTGGGAAAGACTTTTTTATTTTTGTTGCCACCTCCTATTTATAGCTAAAAAATAGAGAAATTCCACCAACATTTTAGAAGAAAATACTACCAGATGCTTGCATCTGATAGCTCATGATCCGATCATAGATATTTGATTAGATCACGACAATCCTTGCTCATTAATTCCTAACTAGCTCATTAATGACCCTTAGATATTTAGCAAATATTTACATCAGAAAATAATTGAATCCTAGAAAATAGCCTAGAAAAATATGATTTACCAATCACATAGATTAACGACACTAATTAGAAGGTTCCATCCTGAAGATAAGAAAGTTCCAACATGTTTCAACAAAATCCATAAATAGATCACTCCTTAAAAGAGTAACCTACCCAAAGTGAAGAGATGATGTGTCGAGCGAGCGAGGAATCTCAGATTTATGAAAATATCCTTAAATAAAATCCTCACCAAGCTAACATGTGCCCCGACTTTCTCCCGAAAGGAAGAAAATAAACAAAAGCTACACAACAACCATGTGGTGAATTGTGCATTTTTTGGAACAACTTTTTCTTTAAGCATGAATTCATCCTAAAGCAAAAAAACATATAAAAGTCAAAAACCAAAAGAAGATTAAGGGAAAAATTTCTCTATAGTTCTTGTGACTCAGAGGGTTCCTTTGCTTATGGGTATGTGTAGGATCATCATGGAAAAAATAGGCCCTCAAGTGGCAAAAAATTTAGAAAAATTAGTGTTAGGAAACTTGACGTAAACATTGAATAAGTTATCTATATTATTTCAAAAATATGTAAGAATAGAATCTGTAGAAAATTGAATGTAGTTTCTAAACTACTAGGTTTATTTAAAAATAAATAAAATCTATTTGGTGAAAATTTGAAATTTCAATGCAGTAGTACTTAAATTTCAGGGAAAAATAGGAAGTAGGTATCTGTCTGACCACCCTAACCATAATAAAATGATAATATTTTTTTATAATATTTTATATATAAGTAGAGGACTCATGTCCAGATGTGATGCAAATCTTTTTGTAATTTTTTTCCAAGTAAATAATTAAATATGAATTTTTTATTACAACTTTTAAAAAATATAAAAAACTCGTGTGTCTGACCACCTTAACCTAGTCAAAACTTCATGAAATTTAATTTTTCTTTTTTTAATCCTATAGTATGTGAAGTACAGAATGTGATACATGTTTCAGATTGAAAAAATGTGATACCGTTTGAAAGTTATAGATGTTTTTCAATCAGCCTATCGATCATGACTTTAGACATAATTCTAATAGAAAATGAATAATAATTATTTATTAAATTCAAATTAAAGCATAATTTATATTGGTGGAAAGCTAAAAATATCCTCTAAAAACCCTTTTTGTTTCATCAATTTTGGGTTAAAAAAAGGTCGTCAGCCACATACCCTACAAATACCCATAATATTGCCACTTTTTGGCCCATCATGATCCTGCACATACCCTTATGGAAGCATGAACCTAAAGCTTTGGAAATTCTTGGAGTTTGAGGAAGGTGGAATGTTGTACCTCCTAGTCCAAATCAGTGGGTCAGATGAGAGTGTGAAAGACCTCATATCCTTGATCTAACTCAAAGACTTAAAAGAAATGGCTCCCCATCTTGTTGAAACAGCCCCAAGGTGATAATAGAGACGAGAAAGGGGATAGATCTCATGCTCGATTTCATCAACGGTGGGCATCGGGCTTAAACTTGGGATTTTTGTGGAAGTCCAAACCTTATCTTTGATTGCATCCATGATTTGCTTAACTGATAGCACCTCTCGAGGGTGATCCCACAATAGTGGTTTACAATTTTTGGCCAAACTAGACACTGAAATATTTTTTTTTAACTAAATCTTCACTTTCGAGCACCTATAGAAGCTAAACAGTCAGGAATTTGAAGATGATGCAAACTAGAGTTTTGTGAAATTTTGTCTATAGATTCTAATTTTTTTTTTTTCAATTTTTTTGGAATCAAATTGCACTACTTTTTCCATCTCCCTCGAAAACTGGTTTTTTTTCAGAAAACAACATTTTTAAAAAGTGACACTCACCATATAACGCATAACTTTTTTCCCATGAAGGATAAAATTATAATTCTTTCAAATTTAGATTTCTAACTCTGATATCTAGTGCTTTCAATTAGTTAGATAGTTTTTTATTGAATATTTTTTCTTTAATGAAGTTTCAAAGTCAAACCAATTACAATTTAGACATAGCGTGACTGTATAACACGTAACTTTTATTGTATGTATCAATTTATTTTTTTGTTGGACCAAGGACTTCAATATTGAGTGCACTCATGTTTTCCAAAAAAAAACAGTGGTAATCATCTATTTTTCCACATGTGCAAAATAGACAGCTTCATTTTTGATGAAAAACCTATATTTAATAAAACTTAAAAAACAAATAGATAATAAAACCAAAACATATTAAAATTATATTCATTGGATAGCTTGTTCTAAGGGCTACCTAATACCAAATGGGTTTGTGAAGTCTTCTCTATTTTCATTCTCAAATCAAGCTTCAAAGTGCAAAATTTTGGACATTTTTGGTGCCTGGGGTGAAAAGTAGAAAAAAGGGTGGTTTGGTCGAACCTAAAAAACTTGTTCAGTTGAACCCAGGTTTCATCAAACCAATTCAAAATATAATAAAAAATTCTATGGTAGGCTAGTTCAAGCAGATTCTTAACCGACGTCCGCTCAAACCCCCCTACCATGAATCAATTTTATTTTATCTATTTTTGTCGTTTTTGTAATACTTTTATTTTATAATATATAATATTAATTATATATTAATTATATAGTTGTATTTTTATTTTATTTTTTCCATTTTTCTAATAGTTTACTTCCTTACTTCCCCTATGACTCCTTATTTATGATGTTACCTCTCTCACGTTTACACGAATAGATGAGAATTGGTTATAAATATTAGAAATGAAATTTAACATGGATGAGGTGTGAATGAATGCAATTATGAAAAAGAGAGGAAAATGAGAACACTACATTTTCTTAGCCCTCGTGATTGTAAGATAATGAATCGTGCATGTATGAAATTAAATCATGAAAAAGACAACTTTTAACTCTCATAAAATCATGTTTTGCCTCTAAATATATACTTATAATATTAATTATATAATATATAATAATTATATACTTTTTATTCTCTATAATATAAATTATATCTATATAATAGTTATTTTAATATATAAATCATATATATTATTAATAATTATAAATAATATACTATATACTTATATATTATTAATAATTATAGATAATATATTATATACTTATATATTATAAATAAGCACAAATATGTAAGAATACATAAAAGGCACAATGATGATAAAGAACATTGAAATGTACAACAAATCAAACATGAAACAAAGGGGTCGGTCTACATACCTAGGGACTTTTGATTCAATCTTCACGCCTCTAATCACTTCCAAAAAAATTCTCTACCAATAATCTCATTCTCGGTGCTCCAAAATTTATCACTCTCTCCTTACTTAACATGGAGGAGGTATGAATGAATGCAATTATGAAAAAGAGAGGCAAATGAGAATAGTACATGTTCTTAACCCTTTGTGATTGTAAGATAATGAATCCTACATGTATGGAATTAAATCTTGTTCAAAGGACATGACTTTTAACTCTCATAAAATTATTTTTTGCCTCTAATATAAAGAAAACAATTAGAGGTTGCTTGTTCATTTTAGCCCAACCACTTTCAATCCTTGCACCTCATTTAGTCACCTCTAGTCTGAGCTACAATTTTGTGTTAAATTTGAGGAAGGATAGCCTCAAAGATTTCCTACTAGGATTCTTTACCTTGATTGTTGAATTTATGCTTAGCCTTAGCTTTTGATCATGAGAACCATGAGAATGTGGCTTTGGAAAAGATATTATAAATGGTTTTGATATATTTTTTGAAAACATGATAAAATGACTACACTAGAGTTTGTTAGCTACCCAAATGAATATGAGTTTCTAGAGAGAAATGATGAGGTAGTAATGTCAAGATTTTGTTCGCTACCCAAATGGACATGAGTTTCTAGGAACTATTTTAGCTCTCTAGGACTGAACAACTCCTAATAAAACTTATTAGGAATCTTCAACCAATGAAGTTTAGCTTTTATATAAGCTCTTTAATGAGTATAGGCACTAGTTGTATGCTTCTAGTAGGGAATCTTAGCAACTTATAACAAGTAGAGATGTGGAAATAAGGGTTAAGTCTCCAAATCTATTGCAACATGAATGAGTTTGAAGTTCATCATAACATATGAGCTATGATGATTATAGATGCATACAAATTATTTCAAACATTTGGTGGATTTAGTCCACCATAAAATACAACCATTTTGAGAAGTTGGTGGAGGTTGTACATGGATGTTTTGGTGTGAGATTATATATTAAAGTGGAGAAGAAATAAGAAAAAATTGTATTTTCTTTACCTCATTCTTCTTGAAATTTTAGAGTATTTGAAAATCATAGTATTCTTTAAAGTCTCCATTGGAATTGAATAGCAATTCACAACAAAGAAAAAATATTGAGAACATTATATCTCTATCAGTTGTCTTAATTACATGTTCAAATGAATTATAGGGATATAGGGAGGGAGTTGGAGAGAGATAAAGGGTATAGGGTTAAGAGTAGAGGGTAGAGGGTTTAAGGGTTTAGGGTTTAAGGGTAGAGGGGAGCTCAAGATAGAAGGATTGAGTGAGAGAGAGAGAGAGGGTTTAAGGGTTTAAGGCTTATGGGAAGAGGGTAGAGGGTAGAGGGGATTTAGAGATAGGAGTGAGAGAGAGAGAGAGAGAGAGAGAGACTTAAGAGATGGAGAGTGGTTCTAGGAGGGAGAGACTTGAGAGAGAGAGAGAGGGGGGAAGTGGGAGAGAGATAAAGGGTAGAGGGTACAAGGTTTTAGGGGTTAAGGGTAG